>NMRB01003250.1:25001-36047 GCA_002633025.1 Notospermus geniculatus | reverse complement strand
CCAATAATTCCTATTATTTAAAATTGCATTCACATTTCAAGAGTTTTTCAATGTTTACATCATTTCTGTTATCATCAGTGCAAAATTCGGTTGAGTTCATACCTGCCCATTCAATGCAAATTTAATATACATGTATGTAGTGCCCGTGATATCGAGCGCTCAAAGGAACCCAGTACATAAAAGTTTAATCACGTAACCATGAATATTTAAGAACATTCTAGTACACAGCCATATGAGAATTCAGGCGACGAATATGAAAGACTGCACTTACCACCAATACATGCACTATTGTCATGTATCAAGTATCATCGAAAAAGCTCTGGCTCATTTAATAATAAAAAGTCTTCATACTTGAAATTTCAAATTAGTACACAGTTGATGGTAGTTTTAGAGAAGTTTGTTAACTCATGCTTTCAATGATGTTTCAAATCATTTCAGTATTAAAACACTGGCTTCTAGTAATTACTTCTGGAGTTATTAGCAGTTTGTAGAAAACACAAACGTATGAAATTGGACTTGCGTTTATAAAGTATGCATTTCGTTGTACCAAAAGTAGCATATTTTTTGTTTGATTACATAACATGAAGCATGATGGACGATGTATTATTACCATCTAGTCCCAGCTGGCGGTGTCTACAGCATGCTGAACCTATGTCCCGGGATCTGTGTGTGGACTCGGTGTCCCAGCTGATGGTGTCTAGTCACAATGCTGCACCTGTGTGTGGAATCAACCTTTTTGTCCGTCAAATGTGATCAGATTCAAAACTATAGCACCTCACAGACTTTGAGGTCCGACCATGTAACGTTTTCAGTTGGACTGAAGGGAGATTCCAGTTTTTCTCTACGTGTGCTCACACTGCGAGATAACAAAGATTCACACTGCTTTTTGAGTCACCTGATCCTTGCTATATAGGATGTTCCTCTGGGCCCATCACTTCCATGTATCCAAGCCACATCATACATGCTTGTACATGCATCTCCCATTGACTTTGCACCAGAATACCAAGACACGTTAGCCTATCACTGTGGTTACAACAGCCGAAAGCTATAGCCACACAGTGCTCCTCTTGTTAAAGTGTCAAGTCCTCTACATGTGACACGAACACCGTGCACATCTAAATAACCACTTGCCGTAGGCTTTTTCATCAGAAGTATCATCCAGTCAATAAAAATTCAAAGTTAGCTGTTGGATGCGTTACACCCACGTCAGCACTCACGAATATTGCCTCAGACTCCTTAAGTTTTTCATAATAGCTTTGCATATCAGCCTCAAAATCTAATCACCACACATTAAAGGAGTGGTTAAGTAAACAACAGCGTTGGCGACTTCTTAATGACTAGTTTTTTCAGAAGTTAGAATCCATTATGTAGGAAATATGAAGCTGATTTGATTAATTTTCATCAATAACGGCCTCAAACACTGTAAAGGCTTGAATACCTTAAAGACCGGTATGCGGTATAAAAGGCCAATCAGCTGTCAGACCCCCATTAATGTATGAGCCATGTTGTACCCCAGAGCTCCAACTGTCAACAACAGTTTTTCTTTATTTTCTTGACCCAGACTCAACTGACTGGCATGTAACTTGTCATACATTAGTATGAATACACCCACAACAACATATTGACAGGGCAGTCCATAGATCCAAGCCAATCATGAGATTTTTGGAACTTTTATTCTGAAACTTTAAAAATTTCAAATCTGACTGACATCTCATAGGCCTTGCCCACCTCCCTTATATAGGCATGCAAGCGGTCGGTGACGCACAACCTCAGTAGCTGTTTATCAAGTGGTGTGTATCACATATCAGGTCAGAAGTAATTGTTCCTATTTAGGTGTCATCTCCAATTAGCTGGTTGACACACTGTGATCCCATACTCAAGAAATGCTGGAGATGGAGCCAATTGCTCAATGGGACGGTCAAGATCAGTTCCCGGGTATCCAAGGCTTATGAATTAATCAATTACTCTCTTATTTTCCCAAAGAATACTTATCCCAATTTTTATTCAGATTATATGCTCAAATTGCAACTTGTCCTTTCTATTCCCACTTGTGTCCAAAAAAATTTCTGGATTTAATAGGATACCAAGACCTCACGATGTCAAGCCAAAGTTTGGCATAATGTCATGCTTGTGATACACAAATTTCCTTCTCCCTGGGCGTCACTGTAATGCCATAAGCTTTTCGTTCCAAACCTCTAGGGTATTCCAAACTTCCCTTGGTACACCATTGTCCAGAATTTTTATAAGCTGCATTTCTCATCCCAGAGTTCATTTCATCTGGTTGAAATGACCCCCAAGAGAAACTGGTCTCAACCCCCTTTAAAGGGGAAATTAGCAGATCAGCTGATTTTCCAACAATATTTTACCAATTTTCTGTCGGTCGAATCTTAGTAGCAATACGATACCGAGAACAAAGTCACTGTTTTTGTTTTTTATAAACACAGCCACTTAGAGCTGTCCTATTGAATTATCAGTGGCCTATAAAAACCAGTCTGCATCTAGTGCGTGGAGGCGGGCCTACAGTAATTGCTTTCCACCCGGAGTTTAGCTTGCTCTGAATACCGGTCTTTAAAAGGAAGTTCTAGTACATGTAGAACACAAGCTTGAACAGTTGAACACAGGATCGCCTCCTAGAATTTTTTAATTCGTCCTTTTAACATTTGAAAACATCCAGACTCCTCCAGAGTAATGCACCCATCCGATATAAAGGCAAGCTCATACGAAATCAAATCATAACAGCAATAGAGAGAGACATAGTGAACATTAAAAATCTGTCTCAAAATTCCTCCAGTTTGAATTATGCTATTGATAATCTGATATGTCGAGTGAGGCACAATGGTTATCTCTCGGTATTTAACTGTAGACCGACAATCCTTTGAAATGCAAGAATGCTACGTGATACAATCATTTGACAAAAGAATGTCAAATTGAAACGATTGTATGCACGTCTTTACAGCATCCAGGCGTTGGTGGTACTCATCATTTCACACTTAACAATTTATATTCATCGATATTTGTAAGATAGTATGTCAACAATGCTGGTATGATGTCAAATGAGTTACGGTACAGCTTATACGTGAGGAAGAGGCCATGTAACCTTGTTTTAGATGTGTAAGAGTTGATGTTGTAGAGACCATTCAAAATTAATACGGTGAAACATGAATTAATGGAAATCGAGTCAAGAGATATGGCCGGGATCGATAAACAGGGTAATACGATGTTGGTGTTGAGATTATATACATGTATATGGCAGGCAGGCGTAAGGACTCTTACAACTCGGCTATATGTATGTACCACAATGTTTTTAGTCCCAGAAGAAACAAAATGACCACCTGCTGTTTATCAAAATCCAGCGCATACCCTACTGATTACCCTGACATCAGCACAGTTCAGCTTCCACGCCTCGTCACCTGGCAGACCAGATAAAATCATAGATCGTCCAAGCTTCAACTTGCAATGTAGCTCGCCCACGAAAGCTGGGATCCAGAGGTCCTCTGGTAGGCCTACTCGTACTTGACCCAGGTCGCTCCTGAATTCTGGGGGATCACTCCATCTACAAATTGCCTCTTTTTCAGACGTCGATCAGCATTCCCGGTACATACTCCTGTGTGTGAAGACGATGCACATTGATACGGCATCCATCCAATGAATCAAGTAAAAAGGCAAGACTCATTTGATTTTTTTACACACGAAAGTCTAATCCAGCAGGTGTACATTGCTGCACGCATTGTGATGAGTGGGCACACTCCAGAATCGACGGAGTCCATCATCCACATCCTATGCCATTACAGACAATACCAGTAGCTGAGCAATGGTCGCACCAATAATGTCTTCACCATCTCCTTGACAACCAGTAATCTAACACAGTCTGGGATTTCCAGCCTCACCTGGCATGTGACACAGTGATGATACCATTGCCAATCAGTTCTGTTCCCAGGCAACAACCGACGTTTCAACAATAGTGGTTTGGCCACGTTTTGCGATAAGCGGTGCGGTTTTCACAGGGTTTGGAGAGAACCTCGACTGTTTGGCAAATACATGATGTACAGGAATTTGGTGTGTTAATTATCCCATTGCCTGTGAAAACCGAAACAGTCGTCGGCAGAATGCGGCGCAGAAAGAACAAGAAGTACTAATACATGTGTCGTGACCGACAAGAGTTGAACAAGCCTCATCACCATCAGCATGGTTGTGAATGATTGACATAAGCTCCACCCATTCAGCACTTAGCATATTATTGTAAACCAATCAGATCAGGGACTCAGATTACCCTTTTATGCTTGTTAACCCCTTGTATACATGGCTGTTATTGTTGGAAATAAATCAGAGTTAGTTAGAATGTAGCACTGAAAACATGTCGTTGCTGCTAGCCCTTTATTTCGGTGCCCCTGTAACTCTCCATTCCATGTGGACACAACATTTGGTGCAAGTGACCAGGATATACTACGAACCACTTCAACATGGAATGCAGCCAGCAGCTTGGTAAACTGGTGTCATGCCTATGGACATGCGGAATCGATCGAGGGAATGTTAACGGGACATCCCACCACATTAAACGTATGGATTCGGCGAACTACGGTCCCAGAGGGGAAAAACGATGGTCTCACAATGGTGAGAAATTACGGTCCCAGACAGAGGGGAAAACGGACAGCGGTCTCATAACGGGCGGAGACAAACTACGGTCCCATAAGGGAAAAACGGCGGTCTCACAATGGTGAGAAGGTACGGTCCCACAGCGGAAAAACGATGGTCTTACAATGGTAAGAAACTACGGTCCCACAGCGGAAAAACAGCGGTCTCACAATGGTGAGAAACTAGGGTCCCAGAGCGGATAAACGGCGGTCTCAAACGGAGGCAAGTTACACGGATCTCAGAACGGACAATACAACTACTATGGAAACTGGTCAAACAAACGGAACATGATTTACGACTTACAATGTATGGACTCCAAACTCAATCAGGTAACGGGAAATGTTAACATCAGAATTGCGGACTTTGAAACAAGGAACGAAACAAACAGGACTTTCGTCATCAGGTAACTAGTGACATCTTCAACCTTACTTCGATCATGCATCTCAGATTTATTCGTCTTTTTAATGCAATGTTGTTGGGACTACGCCCAAACAGGTGGCCTTCTAAAACTTTCAAGTCAATTCGCTTTCGTGTATTCCCCTGGAACTGGCTCGTGTGTTATGCAAATTACATAACAGCATACTCTACTTATCTTGGCCGAAATTATCGTATGGATCCGTCTGTGAGCATGGTAATTATCGGGACTCGTGAGCAACAAGGACGCTTACTTGTCAACATCGTCGGTGCATAACTACACAACCATATCCAGGACTTGGAAGTTGAAACCATTCAGTAGCGCCACGTGGCCACTGTGTGGTCAGTTGGGATTTATCGTATGGATCAGTTTGAGCATGATAAGTCATGGAACACTTGTGTCGCACCGAGCGCTGGGCTAACTTTCAACAGCATTTCGTACAGTCATCGTACAAAAATCAGTGAACAACATGTATATTATTTTGACGAATTTTCTCCATACAATCACCAACGCAACGAATGATGGATGGGTTACGATTTGATTTCAGGCAACACGGATGACTTAGGACTGATAATGGACTTAGGACTGATAATGGAACGGAACGATTACGGACAGCGACTACTCAACACTATCTCAACAAACTGCACTGTGCACTTAGTATTTTAGTTCATGTGTCAGTGATTCTTTGTATCATCTTATGTAAACTATATGGACTTACTGGACTTGCAAATCAAGGATGTTTATTCAGGTGGCAGAGCTATTTACTGTTGACTAACGCAAGGATTAGTTTCTACTGTTTCTATGGTTATCTTTATTGCTTACACTTGACCAGTTCAAATACGTTAATCTGCATCTTATTTTCTTTAGCACTTGGGTTTAGACTTTCTTTGAAACAGACCAATTCCTGTGAATGCAGCACAGACTGTTTCCTGTTCGGTTAGCTAATCTTAGGATTGACTTTCAACATTTTTATGTAATACTAACATCTGGTATTGGTCAATGGACATTGTCTTCATGGAGACTGGCAATTCCTGTGTGTTNGTGACACAGTGATGATACCATTGCCAATCAGTTCTGTTCCCAGGCAACAACCGACGTTTCAACAACAGTGGTTTGGCCACGTTTTGCGATAAGCGGTGCGGTTTTCACAGGGTTTGGAGAGACCCTCGACTGTTTGGCAAATACATGATGTACAGGAATTTGGTGTGTTAATTATCCCATTGCCTGTGAAAACCGAAACAGTCGTCGGCAGAATGCGGCGCAGAAAGAACAAGAAGTACTAGTATAGCATCGTGTACTTGTGGCATGTAAACAAACGTCGTCCGTCAGTTCGAAAATGCCGAATCGCCGAATGCGCCAAACCGCCGAACTGTACCCCAATTTCGAAAAGACAGAACCGAAACCATTTTTTTTCAAAATTGCCCAATTTTCGAACTGCCGAACATCGTCGGCAATCTTGTGTTTCGACCACAACGATAGCTAGTCATGGACTGTATACCCACAGAGCTTGGGTAGAGTTCGGGCCAGGGTTGCTGACTTGGGCTTGCTGTCATCATCGAAGGACTCACAGTGCTGTACATGTATGTTCTTTAATACGTGTACTTCTTTTGCGAAGTGGCCAATCCGCCAGCCACCAGACCACAGAGGATATTCGGCGGGTTATAGACATGTCATAACTGGGGGTACAGTAACTTACACAGAAGCCAGCCCCGTCGACGTGAGACGAAGTTATTGCTGAGCATACAACAGGTGTTCTGGATCAATGATCCTGATTCGTGACAAAATCTTGTGAAAAGAATGACAATTCAAAACTCTCCTTTCACGATAGAATAAAAAAGAATTTTTTCAAACCATGCAACAACTCATTGAAGGATTGGGTTTCCCCGATTATTGTCTCCCTTTTTTATCAAGGAAGTCCATGTTCAGCAGAGAATCACGCAGAAGTTAGCTTGATTGAGCAGACGACCACACGGAGTTTAAAATGCCGGCAGTTCAGGCTGAAGAAGAGAGTCCACTCCTTGGACATCATTCATCCATCAACCAGAGAAGGAACTCGGGATCTCTTGACCATTTACCTGCAGATCAACCAAGGGATAATCCTGATTCCACGGACAACACCCGACACGACCAAAGCAGATACCGACGTGCCATACTCTGTCTTCTTTTTGTAGTCTTCTTGGAGTCTTTTACAGTAGAGATGGATACGCATGCTGCCTTTGAGACGTTCTTCAACATACGCGGACGTGGAACAACAGTTCTCTGGGAAGAATTCGGGCCCTTGGCTGTTGTTTTGGTTTTGTTGGTGTACATCCTACCCATGGCGATCGGTCTTTATGCTGACATTTACGCAGGAAGGTACCGAACACTCCTCTTAGGTTTTGGCGTAAAGGTGACGGGCAGTGTCCTCGGTTTCGTAGTCGCAATAGTGCATGCATCAGTCAAGACGATGGATATCAGCATCAACCGGGTATTGCTCGCTATCTACGTCATCAGCTTTGTAACGAATGTAATTGGCACCATAGTAGTGACGGTAGTTATGTTGACTTTTGCGGCCCAGCAAGGTGGTTCAACATACTACGACGTATCATCACCACTGAGATTGATCATATGCACAGCATTGATTGGTGGCTATTTCAATAACCAGTTGCCTTTTTCATCCGACAAAAGCCCGATTTTTGTGACAGATCGTTATGGTTTCATGTGTGCGGGTGATGTCCTTTCTATCATCATATTCTGGTTTGGAATACAGCAATATCGGGAAGAGCCGGAGCAAGATGGCAAAAACTCGTGGAACGAACTGATCAGGATTATAAAAAGCTGCGTGTTCTGCTCAAAGGCTCCACAGGTTGATGATAATAACATTCTACAGGACCCTGAGACACGTATGTTCCAATACATTTATAGGAGAAAACTTGATAGGCTTCAAATAAGGAAAGGGTTTCTGTTTTTTTGTCTCCTTTCCTGTTTTGCAGTCACGATGGGTGGAATGTTGTTACTGATCGAAGTGTTGAACACTTTCGGCCACCCTGGATTTATAACGGCCCCCGGTGGCATTGTTCGAAGCTGTGCCACTTTCATCATCGTATTTGGCGTACCGATTGTAGATATCGTGTTCAAGAAATGTGGACATCGTATAAGACCTGACTTGACTGTCAACCAACTGAAAACCATAGGAGTTACCTCTGTACTCGCAATCGTTTCACTTATAATTACAGGAATAATCGTTATTGAACATCGTAAAACTGGCACGTGCACGATCTACTGCATGATACCATCCTTTCTGATCATGGGCCTGGCAATGTTGTTCTTTTTCCCCGGGGTAGTCACCCTCTGCTACCTATCAAGTCCACGAGGATTACAAACAACAACCACATGTCTTGGAGCAAGTCTTTCTCTTCTGGCTATCACAATTGAATTGATCGTAGGAACGCAGACCAAACTGGAAGTGTTTTCAAAAGTGGAAACCATATGCTTCATCTTTGCTGGAATAATGATGTTCTTTCTTCTGGTAGTTCAATGCCCCGTCTCTTGCTGGTACATTAAGGTAAGCAAGGACATTGAGGAGTTAAAAGCGTCCATGACTGAAAGGCTCAGAATCATCGAACAAAATGGGAGGGCAGCAAGGTTTATTGACACTGAGAGAGTAAGCGATATAGAATATGATCAAGGGGGTACCAATCCCCAGACTGTTCAAAGAGGAATATCAGAGGACTAAAACTGAATATCTGAACAGAGACTGAAGGTGTCATGAATAGGGATCTGTCAATGTAATACCTGAGTATGAATCAGAGAGACGCTAACGTTAACAACGGCCCGGCATTATCAGTAGGATGTGCGACCAACGTTGGTCACTAGTGTATCCTTTACCAATGAGCTTTCGTGACAGTCACGCTATTTGCCATGATTTATACTATTAACTTTGGTACAGTAAATTACACTGAAGGCAGCCCCGCCGATGTGAGACGAAGTTATTGCTGATCATACAACAGGTGGTGTTCTGGATCAATGATCCTGATTCGTGACAAAATCTTGTGAAAAGAATGACAATTCAAAACTCTCCTTTCACGATAGAATGAAAAAGAATTTTTTCAAATCATATGACAACTCATTGAAGGATTGGGTTTCCCCCATTTTTTGTTTCCCTTTTTTCTATCAAGGAAGTCCATCTTCAGCAGAGAATCACGCAGAAGTTAGCTTGACTGAGCAGACGACCACACGGAGTTTAAAATGCCGGCAATTCAGGCTGAAGAAGAGAGTCCACTCCTTGGACATCACTCATCCATCAACCAGAGAAGGAACTCGGGATCTCTTGACCATTTATTTGCAGATCAACCAAGAGATAATCCTAATTCCACGGACAACACCCAACACGACCAAAGCAGATACCGACGTGCCATACTCTATCTTCTTTTTGTAGTCTTCTTGGAGTTTTTTACATTAGACTTTGATAAGCATGCTGCCTTTGAGACGTTCTTCAACGTACGAGCAGATGGTATAAGAACTTTCTGGGAAGAATTCGGGCCCATGGCAGTTGTTTTGGTTTTGTTGGTGTACATCCTACCCATGGCGATCGGTCTTTATGCTGACATTTACGCAAATGAAGACGATGGATATCAGCATCAACCGGGTATTCTTCGCTATCGTCGTCATCAGCTTTGTAACGAATGCAATTGGCGCCATAGTCGTGTTGGTAGTTATGTTGACTTTTGCGGCCCAGCAAGGTGGTTCAACATACTACGACGTCTCATCACCGCTGAGATGGACTATATCCTTAGCATTGATTGGTAACTATTTCTATAACCAGTTGCCTTTTACATCTGACAAAAATCCGTTTTTTATGACAGATCGTTATGGTTTCATGTGTGCGGGTGATGTTCTTTCTATCATCATATTGCTGTGTGGAAGACAGCAATATCAGGAAGAGCCGGAGCAAGATGGCAAAAAGTCGTGGAACGAATTGATCAGGATTATCAAAAGCTGCGTGTTCTGCTCAAAGGCTCCACAGGTTGATAATGATAACATTCTACAGGACCCTGAGACACGTATGTTCCAATACATTTATAGGAGAAAACTTGATAGGCTTCAAATGAGGAAAGGGTTTCTGTTTTTTTGTCTCCTTTCCTGTTTTGCAGTCACAATAGGTGGAGCATTTTTACTGACCCAAGTGTTGCACTTCTTCGGCCACCCTGGATTTAGAAAGGTCCCCGGTAGCATTGTTCGAAACTGTGGCATTTTCATCTTCGTATTTGGCGTGCCGATTGTAGATATCGTGTTCAAGAAATGTGGACATTGTATAAGACCTGACTTGACTGTCAACCACAACTGAAAACCATAGGAGTTGCCTCTGTACTCGCGATTCTTTCACTTATAATTACAGGAATAATCGTTATTGAACATCGTGAAACTGGCACGTGTACGATCTACTGCATGATACCATCCTTTCTGATCATGGGCCTGGCAATGTTGTTCTTTTTCCCCGGGGTAATCACCCTCTGCTACCTATCAAGTCCAGGAGGATTACAGACCACAACCACATGTCTTGGAGTAAGCCTTTCTCTTCTGGCTTTCACAATTGAAGTTATCGTAGGAACGCAAACCAATCTGGAAGTGTTTTCAAAAGTGGAAACCATATGCTTCATCTTTGCTGGAATAATGATGTTCTTTCTTCTGGTGGTTCAATGCCCCGTCTCTTGCTGGTACATCAAGGTAAGCAAGGACATTGAGGAGTTAAAAGAGTCCATGGCTGAAAGGCTCAGAATCATTGAACAAAATGGGATGGCAGCAAGGTTTATTGACACTGAGAGAGTGAGCGATATAGAATATGATCAAGGGGGTACCAATCCCCAGACTGTTCAAAGAGGAATATCAGAGGACTAAAACTGAATATCTGAATAATGTGTGTGTGATTTCGTCAGAGGCTGAGGGTGTAATGAATACGGATCTTATATCCGAGTTTGACTGTGAGAGACAGGTGTAATAGACCATTGAATTGGACCCAA
>NMRB01003249.1:26100-60034 GCA_002633025.1 Notospermus geniculatus | reverse complement strand
GTAGTTCCTGTGGACATGGAATCTTGAGCATGAGTCGGACACCAAGAGGTCATCATAAAATTTTAACATACATTTAACATAGGCATACAGAAGACGCTCATTGAACTGAAAGCAAAAAATGGCACGTTTTATTTTTGTCATAATCAAATCGTACAAAATACAGATCATCTAACTAGTGTTCATGTTGTGACATAACCCTCGCTGCTCCTGATTCCATCATGACTGTTGTCAACTGCAGACATCCCTTGTAGCCAACAACATCAAGTCCAATGACAGCAGGTTGCAAGATGGATCTTTTGGGTGCATTCTCTTTTGAAAACGTTGGCTATTTTCAACTTCATGCTGAAAAGAGAAAAGGAAGATGTGCATGTCCTGGCAGTAGGCCTACCGGTATTTACACACAACATAGCCAAGTAGACACCACACTACAGATCGAGTAGGCCTAGCCAACAGACAGACACTCTTCTTGCACTCTTCACTTTGATCACATCAGGCCGTATAGGCCTATAGAGGCCTACATGTAGGCCTACACGCCCATGGCCATGATGATTGTTGACCATCGCCCGCCAACGAATGTGCAAGGCCAATATGATTACCGGTAGGCCTAGGCCCCCCTAATGGCGGATGCCAGGGGCTGTGAAATGAGGCCTGTCTGATTCAGTGACAGCGGCTGGTGGTGTGCATCCCATCATCAAATCCAAACTCGCTAGCCCAGTGTTACGGCGTTCCGCGTTTTCGGTTTGCTCCACTTGTACCACTGGCTTCAAACGCCCTCATCACTTCTGCTCGGAATGAGCAGAATGAAGAAAAACTGATCTACAGCCAGTTTTCCACCCTAATAAAATCATAATCCTTCTGTCAAGGTTAGAAGTGTACCAAAACACCAAGCACACCATGATTTTTAAACATTTGTTCATTATTTTGTGTTGCACTATTTTGCGGCGGACTACACGTACGGCGGTGATTCGGTTCGGTCGTTCCGGCAGAAATAGTTTCTATTTTAGAAGCAACCAAATCGATGGACCAATCAGCTTCGTCGAATTTGATCACATGATTTTGTGAGTGTAAACATAACCACGTGCAACACACGACTGTTACGAGTAATGCATTTCAACGCAATGATTTAACTGGGTCAACTTGACGTGCCATCTTACGGTGTTCCGAACGGCGCAACGTCATTCGCCAGTTCACCACGATCACGCATCTGTTCACGTGGACAGCTTGTGGAAGCAGCCAGCTGACCAATCATCGGGCTCCGATACTTGCTGACCTGGGAACCCTGATTACTAATTCATTTTTGCACATTCTGAACCAATCAGAGCTTGAGATGATTCATTATGATCATATCTAACGGCATACATTCATGATTTTTCGTGAACGGCGGTGGTTTTAACGCCGATGGGCCTGAAAGTGAGGGTGTCATTTTCCCGCCAAAATTAGTGCGCCGTGGCGACCAACGTGACCAAAACACTCAGTTTTATCCATAGCATGCGAGTTTGATCAACAAAATCGAGTGTAAGTATGTAGAGCAAAGCAAATAATCGATCACCGTTACACATATACTTTGAAAAAACGTCGATAAGACATCGAAATCTTTGTTCCAGAGTCGCAAATTGCACTGTTTGCATAAATTAGCACAATCCAAGATGGCGGCACATGAAATGTGGAACGGCTCGAACGGCCAGATCGATGATTCAATCGTGTCTAACTCACCTTGTATGTTGCCGTGGACGATGTTAATGATTAAAATGTTGTGTGAAATCATATAAATGATACCAGAATGTATGTGTGAGTGCGTCTTACATCTAATATTGGCCAGTTTTGTGCCCGGGTCCGACTTCAAAAAATGCGATCTGTGTTTTCTCACAGCCGCGACGCCGTGACCTACATCCACGCAGATATGCAGATGAGTTAAATTGATACATTTTGATACATTCGTAAGAATGCGTGGCCGTAACAGTCGTGAACAAGGACGCAGCCATCTTAAATGACGTCATTCCTACGCGAAAAGAAGTACTGGAAACTGACGTTTGAAGGCAGAGTCAGTAAGGTGTAACCGTCTGACCTCTGTGTTGGAGATTGCATCAAATCATGTCATGATCAGACAGATGATGTCACCCATCCGTAGGCCCATGCACATGATGCATGCATCATGCAGTGATCATGTTGATTGGTAGGCCTGTGTCATGGATGGTGTCGATGTATTGTCTGACCGACGGCAGAACACCAAAAATCTAGGCTAACAGAAAATACACAAATAAACATCACTTCCTATGGGGCCTGGTTGACATTGACGCCAAAGAAGTTAACTTCCTAATTAAACAGTATTAAACAAAATTTACCTTCACAGATGTCTCTATTTTGATGATTTTGAGACGGGAAAGCACTGTTGAGTGTTGGTTGAACATGTCATGCATTTGTCATACATGCAGTTTTATAGCCTAGTGCCGCAGGAGTGGAGGGGTGGAACGCCTTGTACTCGGGTATAGACTGGTACCCGGTTTTTCGATGTTAGAATACATATCGCGGGTGCATCAAATCCTAGCGGTGGTTCATTGAACCAAGGTAACTCGGTAAATGGAACGAACACGTGACCTGTGCTGGATTCTATTTTGGGCTTGCGGGGATTCCCACACCTGCCGGCGAGCGGTTTTTTGGCGATAAACAGTGATGAAATCGAAAAATGCCCATCAAACATGTCAAACAATTACGGATTGAGCCAGTTAACGAACTCGACCTGTGTTTTTGATTCCTCTAGAAGTCAACGTAAGTCTAAAGTTGATCCATCGCTTATTTTGCGAGTTATCCATCTGAAACCATGTTGCCAGAGACATTCAGAATTCAGTAAAACCAATGAAGACCGCCACCTATGAGGTGGTGGCGGTCTTAAAAATTGTATCGTGTGTATAGCCATTAGTCTGACTTTACATCGGACTTATTCAAGAGCAGTTGTTTTGAAGGTCATCAGGCCAATGTGCACATTCCACAAATGGCCAGAATATTACATGGGTAGCCAGCTTCAGTGAAGGAAAATTTTGACTTATGTTCACTCTTCAGCATAAGGACCAATGGTTACAAGTGCACTTTGGCCTGGTGTCAGTGGACTGAATAAACTTATTTTGAATCAAGTTACTGTTAGCATTTCGCATTCAATAAATTTATTTTTATAAACAGTTGTCAGCATTTTTCTATGCCTGTAAATCACTGAACACTTTCTTTAAACAGTTAAAAAATCTCACAACACTGAAAATGAAATTTATGACTTTGTGACGACCTCAACAGTTTGAAGACCTCAAAAGCAAAAGTAGGAAATTCCAGAACATAACAACCTCTAGAATTTGAAAACGCCTCTCTTCACATTTAGGAGTTTTCAAAATTCAAGGCAATTCATGCAGCAACACGCATGACTGATACTGATAACTTTGAATCGTGTACCGGTACCGGTAACCAGTCAAGTAGTGTATGTGGACGTATGAATGCAAGTCACGCTAGTTATGGTCCCTACATTATCAATGTACATGTAGGGACCATCTTGATATCACTGGGAAGGTACGAAATTTTTATTTTTTTCATTTTTATTTCTTTTTATCTTCTTCCACACACTCAATTGACAGACGATTCGAAGAAAACCACTCGATCACTACGATGGATCTGTATCCAGCTCGACCAACTTGGTCGAGCTGTCTTCAGAGATCAGATGAGGGGCAAATGATTTGCCCCTCATCTGATCTCTGAAGACAGTCTCCTTCCTGCCTGGCCCTTTCCCTGCCTCGCTCACCCTACCCGGGGTAGGGGGAGGGCAGGGGCAGGCCCTGCCCCTGCCCTCCCTCTGCCCTCCCCCTCATTTGTCTCCCCTTCCTCTCTATCTGCCTACCCTACATGTGTCCTTTCACCATGAAGACATTCCATGAGGATGGGAACCCCAAGAACCTGACTGCTGTGCAACAGAGTCATACCACTCCTTGTCCTTTCTTCACTTAGTTTGCATTTTCTGATGTAGGGACCATCAAATTTGCTGTCAAGCAAATTTGATGGTCCCTACATCAGTTCCAGTTTCAGTTATCAATGTCCATGATTGAAATAGTCAACAAGAGCATTTCTGATGGCATTTGCCTCATTGTTTCGATCGCCCTGTTGGTGGACCTGTTGTTCGACCATACGCAAGGGCTCCCCATCCTCTATTTCACGTACTGCCTCATCCCAGTGTCGGTTATAGCGTTCCTTATGATACTCGCATACGTTGTGGAGGATGCAACAAGCGAGAACAACATGATTGACATTCTCCAGAAGGAAGTCATTTTTCTTAAGGAGACAGCGCCAACGTCCCTTAAGTCGCCCGAAAGAATTTTCAATTGTCATTCTGGCACGACTTAATCGCTTGTTAAATCTCCTTTGGGCTGCATTCAGAATGCCCCGGTGTGCAAACGGCTTCATCATCCAAGGTAGTAACGGGTAGGCCGGATCTCCAATGATCATGAGTGGTATTTCGTGTCCTCCTAACTGCCTTCGATGATCTGGAAGGAGATTGCCATTCTCACCAAGGGCGAATAATGTGGAGTTCGCGAGAACACGTGCGTCATGTGCACGGCCAGCGAAGCCAATGAACACATCCAGAAATCTGCATTTGTAGTCACAGACAGCTTGCATCACGACTGAGTGATAACCCTTCCTATTGTAGAAGTCAGCAGCATGGTCAACTGGAGCTCGAATAGGTATGTGTACCCCATCAATGGCCCCGGCGCATTGGGGAAACCCCCAAGTGTTCTCGTAACCAGTAACAATGTCTTGTAAACGGGCTCCAGTTGGAAATTTTAAGTATGAATTCAACAATGTCTCGCAGATTGCCCTGCATGTGTCATGTACTATCTGACAAATCGTCGATCGCCCAACACCAAACTGCTCCCTCAGTGTCCTATACTCAACAACTGTGGCAAGTTTCCAAAGAGTGATAGCCAGTCTTTCCGAAACAGGTATTGCCTGTCTAAATCTAGTATTGTGCCGTTCTATATGTGGTCTGAGACGCTCACAAAGAATCAGAAACGTTTCCCGGGACATTCTCAAATTCTCAAGCCAGTCCTCCTCAATCCACTGGTCACCATGTAAAACGCCATCCCAATACACGTGCAGTCGAGGCTTCATCCACCATCGTCGATGTACAGGATCATGCACAGCCACAGGTGCAACAACATGAAACCCCATCACAAAAATGACTAGGCCTAACATCATTCTCTGCCGCATAAAATGCTTCCTTATACGATCACGGCGTGCCCTTGCTGCACGAACTAGCCGGGCAAGACGTCGATTACGTGTACGTACGGCATTGAATACCATAAAACACAGAAAAATGGTCACAATTCTGCGATTTAACCTTGGCGCATCCATATTGGTGTTTGTGGTGAAAGCGATACCATCGGATCCATATCCATCTCTGCCGCTTTGCCCTTCCTCTGATTTGATTGGTGTCGCCACCTGTCAGACCGAATTGAATGTGAACGGGCTGGACCGAACTGAGACCGATCTAGCTAGACCGGTCTAGCCAGTACGCATTCCCGAATGCGAACTGGGGAATTCGGTCTGAGATCGGTCTAGATGTGAACGCGGCTTTAGGTACCATTTTGAGATAGGGAATATGAAAGTGAAATATAGGATTGAATATTACCTTGATAACAGCTTCCAAGTAGTCGTGATGCGTCCAATTTATCCACCAGGGACCGGGGACAAAGATAACTTCAGCAGGAAAATATGCAACACAGTAATTCAGGACAATTCAGGAAAAATATACAGTAGACTATTGGAGTTGTTGGTATACCAAGGTTGTATGAGAGAATGATGTCTCTAGAGGGATTGATCGAGAGGTAAACTGTATGTTGCTAGAGCTGGAGGGAGAGCAGCCATTGGCTGGATGGTAAAGCTGATTAACTAATTCCAGGAAAGGTAACCCTGGCCAGATGGCTAATGCTATCCCTCCAGCTGCGGGTTCAAGAACAAAGAGGTGACTGTAAACTGTAAACGTGGGGATTGCTAAAATCACAAGATGTGAGGCAGACTGGCATGGTTAATATGTTGTGTAAACATTCAAGCACAAGGTGTGAGAAACAACAAGTAACTACAAATATAATGCAGAACTCCATAAAAGCATTTCTGTTTGGCTACAGAAATTATCTATTTGCCAAATAACCATTTGTGAGGAAGCTATTGTGGTCAAAAAAGGTTAAGTACATATTTCACCATGAAAGAATCCTCGGAGTAGAAAACGAATGATACAGCATCATGGCTGAATAAGTACCAATCCACAATATCAACATACAAACTCGATCACGTTTGTGAATTTTCTGTTTGTTGCGCGCTCATTTTGTACAGGAATTCAAGACCTGCGCCTTGTTCTTATATAAGTCTCAGAAAGTGACGCGGTATTACTCGAACCGTGGTTAGTAATTGACAACAGGATGGTCAATTCACCTCGATGGAGGCCCAAACAGCTGTGACAAGTCACCAGATTCATTTTCGTCTTATAAACAACTACTGCATGCTGCACGTGCATGTGACATTTATGATACCGTAGATGAAGTACAGAACTTCTGAGGGGCTGGTTGCAAAAGGGACGCCATACTTGTAGCTCGCATTGCAGGCTACTTTTCATCTGTACTTTTCACAGTTGTACATTCCATGACCTAGTCAATTTTGTCGATGGTAGGCCTACTATCAGTGAATGTGTTTGGGAAAGAAACTAATGGTCTGTCTCTCTTCATCATCTTGCTTTATAAGCAGTATAATTGTCCATTACGTCAACAAAAAAAATTATCTTGGCCAAACGACGTTCTGGTCGAGTCAGTGTGTTTGAGACGGTGATGGTTCCTGACCGAAACACCGCTCACAGAGCACTTCAATTTCATTCTGACTAAAGATTTCAATGTCACAACTGTAGGGATCAGGCCCGGTTGCACCAAACGTCGTAGGTGCCGTCTTAAAGTTAAGAACAAAAATGGGTTGCACCATCGATGTCTTAGGACATCGCCCTAACGTTCTTGCCTATGCAGTTACGACATGTCTTAGGGGTTGCCCCAAATTCAATATCCTACTATAAGAACTTACGTTTGGTACAACCGGGCCCTGAACCGTGACCACGTTTTGTGATTTTCTTAGAGTGTCTGTTTGAAACACACAGCATGTTGAGCATGTTTGACGTTCTGCAATGTTAGTTAAACCACGTGTTGTAGAAAGTTTTATCCATCTCAATGGGGAGGTAGCCATTCTTTTTCTACC
Organism: Notospermus geniculatus; assembly: GCA_002633025.1. NCBI lineage: Eukaryota > Metazoa > Nemertea > Pilidiophora > Heteronemertea > Lineidae > Notospermus > Notospermus geniculatus. Next base: position 52,771 of record NMRB01003249.1, on the reverse strand, counting down.
ATTTGATGGCGCTGCGACCGTATCCACTTTTCCACTGTGACGTTGTACGGAACGCCAACGATCACACTACCGTGACGTGGCCATATAGATTTCAAGGAATCCTAGAAAACAAGGAATCCTAAGGAATATGGTCTGCAGAATAACAGCAGTACTCACGAATGAGGCCTTGGCTAACAGCTCACGGCTGAGGCACTGCATGTGGATGATCATCACATGGGCCCCAGATGATGGGTGCGGAGTCGGCACATCCGACGGTGATCAATACCACTAGGCCTAATTGTATGTAGGCATACATACAAAACTAGCCAGTGTAATCAAGTGCTAGGCCCTATGCGCGCACACTGCGCATGCAACAGAGCCGAGTGCATGGAGAGAGAGCTCCAAGCGTAGGCCTACCCTTACACAGATCGCGCTCGACGAGAATGTTCGAATGCACCTATTTGAATGATCTAAGTTATCGATTGGGCATGGAGGCTATGGCTACACATAAAATAATGATTTCACGGATGGTACCTTACTTGATGAAGGGCTACCGACGGCATCACAGCGCGTTGAACTTCTCAAGTGATGAAAATGACAGCGGCCATTTTTTTGGCTCACTACCTGGCCTTGTCAGTTCATGGTTGATCCAGAAAATAAAAAAAGAAGGCCGCGGCTATTCTTACGACGATCTCTAATGCATTTTACATACGATGTAGGCCTACTACGTTATTTTTACGACGATCCCAATCCTTATTTAGCCTATAGCTCTAGCCCTAGCCCTAACCCTAACCCTACCCCTGCCCCTAAACCCTTCCCCTAGCCCTAATTCTAACCCTAACACACCCTAAACCCTAATCCCTAATCCTAAATCCCTAAAAACTCCCCAAAAAGCATCGTCGTAAAAATAAGGATCGTCGTAAAAATAGCCACTTCCAAAAAAGAATTACAGGCCAAAATGTTGTTCACCACGGCGCCTCTATTGGTCGTCGCTGGGGATGACCCTTATTCTCATGCAGAAATGAAAACGTGTCTGTGTGTTACGGGCCATGTGCAGGCATTTCAAGTTCAATTGTGCTGAAATTTGCATGGTAGCTTCGTTATACCATGTAGTTGTGCGCATTTGAAAATCAGCGTTTTCGGTCCGTTAGTTTTTGTGCATATCAGTTTGTTACTTTTTGTCATGAATATGTTAGGACGCTTGTTTTCAAAGAGCGTCAATAAAGTCGGCATAGGTAGCCCCCAGCCTTAAGGAAAGAAAAGAGTACAAGCCCCAAAAGTTGGTTGGGGAGATAATTGAGATTATCAAAAAATATTGATAATTTGAGATTTTTCTATTTTTCACATTTTGATATCAGTAGCAGAGCTCACCTTTTGTTGGAACGTTTAGCCGAAACTGGTTAGAAGCAGCAGGTTTTTCAAAATATCAAATTGAAAAACATGCAATATTTGTACCTCAGTTAGGCAAAAAGGTCCAAAATTTTGTATAGTCTGACGTTAGCTTTATCTAATAAATGGCATCAAAGTTTCGTACCAAACACGAAAATCTCAAGTTATCACAATTTTGATAATCTGAAATATCTCGGCAACCACTCGACATGAACCAAAGCCCCAAATGCTTAGATAGATAGGTCCATCTGTCACAACTCAACTGCAAGTGCAACAAAATATATATATTACACAAAAGTAGTTTAATTTTTAGTGTTTTTTCTGATGAGCTGTTACATAATTACGATATTTTTCAAATTTCCAAAATTTTGATGCAGGACTATGAGCAACAAGCTATACTAGTGTTTTCATGTGGAACAAACTGTGTTTAAATTGGCCCAGTCATGCCTGTATATTTGAAATATTCAAGGTATCAGGTGTAAACTAATGTCCACGACTGTACGCGTCATATTTATTGTCAAACAAGTAGTTTATCTACTAAATTTTTTATTTCAGGCACAAACGCAAGTACATCTGGTACGAATGCCGTCATAATATCCCGGTTCAATCGTACCATTTCTGCATTTAATAATTCCGCACAAAATCTGATGGACGGAATAGTGAATGGATCAACAAACATAAATAGTGTTGCGTCGGAGCTTGGTGAAGCATTTGTTGCTCGCCAAGCTGCAGCACCATCAACCACATCATCCCGTCCACGTCCAAATAAAAGAAAAAGAGGGAGACCAACGGACTTCATAAAGTTCAAGTTGACGTGCCTTGAAAGTCCGTTGGTCAAAACAACACATCGGCTGAACATCAATAGATTAAATTCACTTGGTTTCGGTGAGTACAATGTATTTTAAAAAAAACTACTTTGGAATGTTGGGCCATTTTTAGCTCAGCTGAATAGGTTCTAATTTACACTCTAAAGTATTTGGGGGGAATATCATCTGGATCAGTGTTCACTTTTGCAGGCCTTTCCTTTTGAGGCGTGCTAAAATGTGCATGTGCCTCGCAAACAATAATTCTGCTATACTTGAATTCTGTCCCTCTGCTAAAATGTTCCTCTGCAATGCATATCATTATCTTTAAAAGACCTTTATTTTTTCAGGACATCCTAAAGATGACACCATTACGAGAAGTGGAAGAAGTGGAACTTCTTTCCCGTTGGAATTAACGTGTGCCATGTTCATGGACAAAATTCGTGAAATTTTCCCTGCCTTGGGAAATACTGATTTTGAACTTTTTACAACTAGTCCAGACCGTAAACTGCAGGCACTGACGATTGCAGATTGCACCCCAGCAACCATTAAGGATGAAATTGGTTGCAGAAGGTCAGGGAAATCGCCGACGATCTACATCCGGCCTCTTGTAAAGATGTCTAATGTTTCCGTAAGTGTTTCAACATTGATACATTGATATCTGTTGCATTTTTTCTCTTTATTCTTGCCCATGCTGGTGCAGTAGTGAGTACAGTGGAACCCCAGTCGGCGACCACCCCTATAATGCGACCACCCCGGAAAGACGACCAATTTTCAATTGTCCCGATTGTTTTTCTCTTTATTTCCTTTTGGAGAGTTTCTGAAACTTTCACTAACGCGACCACCCCGCTATCCAGACCGCGACCACAGCTTTGGTGCTGTCCCAAGCGGCAATTAGCACCTCGGTAACACAACCACTCACAACCTAATTAGGGACCTGATCATCAAACAAAGGCGAGTCAGCAGCGTCATCGTGTGTATACCAAACAGGACCAATTAATGCGTGGCATAAGCCGTGCGCATGACGTTTGCGGTCAGCAGTCATAAAAGGCAGGCCTGAACATGAGATGGGCGCAATATTTACACGGAATTCACTATTTCCACACCTGCCGGTCGTCCATCCTAGTCATCACAGTGTCAGTGGGTTATCTGCTTTCTAGTATCAGGCCAGGCTGGAAATGGTCTAGTCTGGTTTATTAAACGAAACATGGATAAAAAACAAAATATGACACTCAGTTTACTTCGGTCTGGATCGGCACTCATCAGGCCGATTTCGGTAAGGCGACCACCCCGATAAGGCGACCACTTTGGGTCTGTCCCGTGGGTGGTCGTGGTACCGGGGTTCCACTGACACTGTAATGTAAAATGTACAGTGTCTTTCACATCCTAATACTGTCGTGAGTAAGGATATTTCGACAGTCATTTTTTGACAGAATGTTTAACATGGATGTTATTTTGGACTTTTGGGACATGCCAACCCACTAAAATCAATGAATACTTTTGGAATCAACAGAATTTCTAGATGGGCATGCCACCAACAAATTAGGCCTACTCATAAAGACAAAGAAAGCCTGGACACTAGGGAGCTTGTCCAAAGGGGCTGTATACTTACATGTACTTAAGGTTGAATTGTACCAACTAAATTTTTGATTATTTATAATAAAGTGACAGAACCCATTTTCACAGGGTGATTAGTTAAGAGGTTTAACTAAGTCCGGTGGTCGAGTGGTTAGCAAACTGTACAATGGGTTGGCGCGGGTTCGACTCCGGGCGAAGGCATGTACAAAAAAGTTGTGAAACATTAATGCAGGGTCCGTCGGATGGGACTAAAAGCCGTGGTCCCTTGTACCTGAGTGTCTGTGCCAGGGCAAGTAAAAGACCCTACACAGGTGGACAGTGGCCTGTTGTGGACTCCATACCTCCGGCAAAAATCCAACAGGGTTACAACGCCGGTAATGATATATTGGCAAATTTCCCGTTATTTCAACTGAAACAAAAGACCTTTGCAAAATGTCATAGTAGTAGAAATACACAAGTCCTTAAAATGCTGTTTGCAACAAATGTTAAATACATTGTATACTTTGTATTTATAAGGTTACATTTGTTTATTTAACCTCTAGGATTCGATTCTATACCATGGTGCAAAAGAAGTCGTCACCACTGTCACTACCCAATCCAGTTCATCAACTTCGTCAACTCCTACATGTAGTTCTAGTCATTCTACTTCCAGTGTGGTAAGTTTGTATTTGTTTTATAACAAAAACATGAAGTGTTCCTTCAATGTATGCAAACATGTCACTCTTCTCAACACTACAGTGTATGTAAAATACAAACCGTTGTCTTTGCCATACATGTAGCATTTATATTTGTGACAATCTTATACCCTTTGTAGACCTTTGTCATCATGTCAAAGGCATGAAAGATTTGTGAATTTTGCAGTTTATTCCTGTCTAAAAAAAGATAACATACAGTACATCGTTATTTATTTCAGGAAGGTATATGTCCTGACTGTAGTCGTACTTTGGAAGCAGAGAGGTGCTTTTATTGCCTTCAGAATTATGAATACAACCAGTCTCTTGCAGCTGATCAGGAAAAGGTAAGCAGTCACACTTCCATTGTGTATTGCCTGAATGTTTTGTTGTTCCTGTTTAGTTCGTTTGATTACTGGAAATGAGCCACATACAATGTAAATGGGGACATAACGAATTGCTACGCGCCAGTGGACTTGATAACTAATCCGAAACAGACAGATGATATTTCCACTCTGTCATGTCTGTTTGGTACCTCCAGGGTTTTCCGCATGGCTCCAGTCCAAGGTAAGGTGGCCCAACCTACCTTGGCATGTTACCACCCTACCTTTTGGATTCCTATTTTGGCTCCCAGGGGGCGTTTTGAGAAAAAAAATTCAAAGGGCTATATTTTGATAATGGTTTGAACTATCATGTTGAAACTTTGTACACACGTGTCCCTCTAGGTTGTTGCAACCTACAGACAAAATTTTTGTGAAGTCTGATTCTTGACTTTGCCACCAGGGGGCCAAAACCAAAATCATGGAAAGTACTGTTTCTCCCTTCCCAAGAGACAGATCTTTTTCAAATTTTTATCCTGGGTATATCTAATAGGGATACATAAGATAGTACTCAGGTTTTTAATTTGACTACTTTTCAAGTTCACAGAGGTCGAAGTTCGCCTGAAATTATGAAATTGGCTCTTTTTGTAACGGTTTGACCTATTGCTTTGAAACTTTGCACGTACATGTATCTACATGTATCTTTTATGTAACAACTCAGATGAATTTTCGGCAAAATCTGATTCTTGACTTTGCCGCTAGGGGGCCAAACTACTTCAAGCCAAGCGGGCACAGTGCCATTGGCACTATTTTTGCTTTTACATTGCTTTGTATGTTGAAATTTATCATATGAAAGTTACTTTTTCTAACTCAGGACAGAGAGGGTGAGAATGCAGCATTTGAGCTTGAAGCAGAACGCCTTGCCAAGGAAAACCATGATCAGGTGAGATTTGCTATTCAAATTATTGGTTGTTTGGTCATAATGGACTTCGGTGTTCTTATTACTTACACGGTGCTTGACAAATTGAATTGCGCCAGCGGTGCTATCGAACACTGCTTCGGTTTCAGTGTTCAATGAAAATGAGCACATATTTAAAGTGTGTATCGCCTATAAATTGAAATCACACATATACTACAGAACTAGGAGGATATTAATAAAATTAATAAAACCTTTTCAGCTCACTAGGAGGATATTAATAAAACCTTTTTAGCTCACCTCTGTGAGGTGAGCTTCTCTCATGGTGTGTCGTCCGTCGTCGTCGTTAACAGGGGTGGCACGTTTCTAAACCGCTTGGGTTAGAAACTTGAAATTTGGTGTACAGGTAGCCTATGGTAAAAACTATCTCTGGGCCGAAACTTAGCACTGCCAGTTTTACACTCTGGCCTGTAGGAGCCGCTTTGTGAAAACCTTCTTTTGGCCACATCCCGGGTTTTTCAAGGTCGGGCGTGTTCAAATTGAATCCTTTTCTCATTTTTGGTGGAAAGGTGTATGTGTGGATCCTTCACGAACCTATCATTTCCGGCTGAATCTGTGACCAAACCACAGATGGTCACAAGTTTTTGGTCATTTGTCTTTAGCAACGCAACGTTCAATGAACACGTAAATGAATTTACACCCACAGCCGAGGGGTCTTAAGTGCGAATAGCACGGTATTTTTAGCTCACCGGGGTGAGCTCTTACGATGGTGCAGCGTCCCTCTGCGTCCGTTAGCAGGGCACTCCTGAACTAATGATTGGAATGTCTCCAAATTTTTATCATTGGTGTTACTGTATACATCATACATGGCACATGGAACTGGTTTTCTCTTCAATGTCGCAGAGGCCTATGTCAGATAACCTATGGCATTTATTGGGAGTTTCAGTCAATATGATTCTCTGCTGGCTACCAGGTGACCAAAAAATGGAACTCTGATAATTCCTGAACTAACCTTTGTTGATTTTCTAGAAATTCTAATGACAGTGAATGAGGATAGATACCTACTTTTCAAGGCACAGTTGTCAAAGTTCAAAATATCACCGATTTAATCGCACGTTTCTGGTTATTTGACCTACTATCTTCTAACATGTCTAACTTTGTGTGACCATGTATCTAGCAACCCTCTTGTTTACAGCAAATGTTATTTGGACCGCTAATATGGTTACGAGATGTCGCACTTGGAAAATGGACTTTGGCCCATATGTCATACATGTAGATCACTGAAAGTCCGATAATGTTTTGACCTGGACTGTAGAGGCTGGTTTCGAGGCCTGCCCTTGAACATTACAATACATTTGTCATTAGTTCTTCTTGTACATTCATGCAGGTGAGCACATAGTCCATGGACCATTTCATGAAAAGAGTAATTTAAATTTCGCTTTGCTTTTTTGTTTACCAGGAAACAGCTTTTAGAAGAGAAAGGTTTTTAAAGCGATGTAACCCACGGATTGGTTGTTTTCCTGTAAAGTTCAAGTTCCCAAGTGGTGCTGAAGGAATTGAGACCTTTCATCCAGATGAAAGATTGCTTGTAATTGTATTTTGTTATAGATTTTGAAGTACCATTACAGTAGAACTCGCGTATAACGTCCTTGGATAAACAGGATACTCGCTTACACCGTACTGAAACTTGAAGTCCCTGTCCTGTCTAATGATAATTCCAATAAAAAACATTGCATTAAATGGCCACTGTATAACGGACATTCGCGTATACCGCACCCAAATCTCCGGTCCCAGTGCAATAATAGTAGAGTGCAATAATAGTAATGCATTTCTATTAAAATTCATTCGTATATAATGAACTCCTCATGGCGTGCCACTACATCAGTCAAAAGTAATGAAATCAGTGAAAATGCTGAAAAAAAGTTAGGGGAGGCCGGAGCACCAATGTACCAAGGGAGCTCATGGTAAGTGTTGGGCATACATTGTATCATCTACTATTAAATTCCGCGCCAGACGACAAGTCACATGATAGACACGAAATCAGCTGAACCCACAGTTTCTGATGCATGGTGTTCGCACATTGTCACAAGTTTTGAATCAGTGAATGACTTGAAGACATAAGATGAAATGTTGGTGTACACTGCTGTTTATGTGTGTTGTGTATCGGACAATGTACGGTATGCGTATACCGGAAAAAGTACGTTTTACGTGTATAAAAGACAAAGTACGGTACGGTATATAGGTACATGCGTAAAACGTGTCTGTGTATAACGGACATAAATCGCTGGTCCCACCTGGTACCTTATACGCGAGTCCTACTGTAGTTTATTACTATTATTGCTGACTATTCAAGACATAGATCATTTTTAGCTCGGTTGACTTTATAGAATGATGTTGCCCTTGGTCACATGGTGCCCAACCAAAAATTGCTATTTGACCTGTGTGGATGGGATGATTTCTTCAACTTCAAAATCATACTTTGCGTCCATTCAAGTTTTTCACTCTCAACATTGTGTTTTTGTACTAACATCTAATTTCAACATTTTCATCAGTATAATTCTCTTTTTCAGAATTTGATGGACTTTGTGGCCTCACAGGATGGTTCCACTTCACAATTTACATTGATTGTTAGTGGCTCAGATACTGCTGTCCATTCAACCATTGGATCCGTCCCTGATATGACACTGAAGGACATTCAGTTAACATCCCCAACAGTTGTATATATCAATTGGGATTATGATGATGAGGTATGTGCTATGATATTATCATAATCACTGCTAATAATCGAACATTATGTTTGTTTTAAGATAGCTGCATACAGATGAAGCTGAGGTGAGGGCCACATCATGGTGCATAAACTGAAAATTACCTCATGTTCTAATTCAGGAATGGCTTCACCCAGTTGCTCAATGTATTTTGGCCTGATTTAACTTCAAATATGGCCGTCACGTGGCACAATCCGAAAATCATCAAAGTGTGCTTTAGTCTGGAATGACTTGACCCAGAGCCCTCAAATTTGATATGTGGCTCCCTCTTAGATAATCTATATTTGCACATTAAAGTTACAGCCCGATTGGACATCCAATATGGCCACCAGGTGGCATAACCCGAAGATCATCAAAGTGCTATGGTATAACTCAGAAAATACTTGACCCAGAGTTCTCAAAAGTGCTGTGTGGCTCCTTCTCTTTATGTGCATGTGAAGTTAGCCCAACCGAACATCCAATATGGCCACCAGTTGGCATAACCCCTAAATCATCAATGTCCTCTAACTCGCAGGGCTCGAATTTAACAAATTTCTCTCCAAGGCATTTTTTTTTCAAAATGCCTTGGTAAAAAATACTCTCCACAGCATTTTCAGCCCAATTTTTTACTCTCCATGGCATTTTTTTGCTGTGGTAGGAAGTGCTCTCCAAGGCATTCTATTGATTTTCTCCCCTGTCATGGGGTGCCTCACTGTGGAATAAACATTTCCTGCATGTTTTTATATGCCAAGTCGGTATCAACGCAAATTACAAGGTCTGTGTTTCGTCGATGAAGCGTTGTGTGGCTTGTACGGCCACATTTCCATCACCTCCTTTGGTGGCAAAACGTTGCCGTGGTTTTAGCAAGCATTCCACAGCAAAAACGTTGCTGTCGGCGGCAAATGCCGTCGATTGCCGCCATGTAATTCGAGCCCTGACTCGGGAATGACTTGACCCAGATTCCTCACAACTGATATATCCCTCTGTCATGTCTATCTAGTGAGCACATGGTCCATGGAACATTTCATTTATTTAAGAGTTCACCTCATCCATTAGTCCACAATGGATGCATATTCTTTGATGTGTTGTTGTTGTGCTGTTTATCAACTCCGCAGTGTAAAATAATGAACGTTACTCAATGAATAACATTATATTTTCAGTCCACCAGCCGATCAGTGCCAGTCACCAGAAATGACAGTATTCCAGTGCCAACGTCTACCGCATCGGCATCAGCAGTAAGTACAAATTCTAGTTTCTTTTTTTTCAGTCATCGTTGATTTAGTCAAGTGCTACAAGGAAGCCAGTTTTTGAAGTATTGCCTTTCTAAACCCATTCATACTACTTTTTAGCTCACAGGTGAGCGTTGTTGTGCTGTTTATCAACCCCGCAGTGTAAAATAATGAATGTTACTCAATGAATAACATTATATTTTCAGTCCACCAGCCGATCAGTGACAGTCACCAGAAATGACAGTATTCCAGTGCCAACAACTACCACATCGGCATCAGCAGTAAGTACAAATTCTAGTTTCTTTTTTTTTCAGTCTGTTTTTGAAGTACAGTATTGCCTTTCTTTACCACTTGCACTACTTTATAAACACTCACATTGTCCATCAACCCGAATGGGTGCATATTCTTTGATGCATTGTTGTGCTGTTTATCAACCCCGCAGTGTAAAATAATGAACGTTACTCAATGAATAACATTATATTTTCAGTCCACCAGCCGATCAGTGCCAGTCACCAGAAATGACAGTATTCCAGTGCCAACCACTACCGCATCGGCATCAGCAGTAAGTACAAATTCTAGTTTCTTTTTTTTTTCAGTCATCGTTGATTTAGTCCAGTGGCAGGTACAGAAAAAGTCTGTTTTTGATGTACAGTATTGCCTTTCTATACCACTAAATAACTTTTTAAAATTGTGTAGCAAAATTGCCAATCAAGGGTTCCACTTGATTTGCAATTTTGGTCCTTTGTGTAGCAACTTTTTTGTCCATTCAACATGTTCAACAGCGGAAGCCATCTTGCATGGCTTTGATGTCAACCTCGCACACAACAACACTTACGCATGCATGGCGAACATACTGTGACTCATGTGTAACAATCATGAAAGCGAGGTTTGGTTGGTTTGTTAGTTGCCAATGAACTACGTATGTACTGACTGACTCCTCGACGACCGCTGCTGGCCAGCCACGGCTGTCTCTACAGTACTTGAAAACGATGTGTAGCAATTTTGGAAATGTACCTCCTTGGCCATATCGCACTTTCTGATTTTTCTGTCGCAAATTGCGATGCAGAACCGCTAGCTTATTTTGAGCCTTGCTTGCACTACTTTTTAAGCGCTCACGTCGTCCATCAACCCGAATGGATGCATATTCTTTGATGTGTTGTTGTTGTGCTGTTTATCAACCCAGCAGTGTAAAATAATGAACATTACTCAATGGAATAACATTATATTTTCAGTCCACCAGCCGATCAGTGCCAGTCACCAGAAATGACAGTATTCCAGTGCCAACAACTACCACATCGGCATCAGCAGTAAGTACAAATTCTAGTTCCTATTTTTTTCAGTCATCATTGTTATTTAGTCCAGTGGCAGGTACAGAAAAAGTCTGTTTTTGAAGTATTGCCTTTCTATACCACTTGCACTACTTTTTAAGTGCTCACGTCGTCCATCAACCCGAATGGATGCATATTCTTTGATGCGTTGTTGTTGTGCTGTTTATCAACCCCGCAGTGTAAAATAACGAACGTTACTCAATGAATAACATTATATTTTCAGTCCACCAGCCGATCAGTGCCAGTCACCAGAAATGACAGTATTCTGGTGCCAACAACTACCACATCGGCATCAGCAGTAAGTACAAATTCTAGTTCCTATTTTTTCAGTCATCGTTGATTTTTAGTCAAGTGGTACAAAAAAGCCAGTTTTTGAAGTATTGCCTTTCTAAACCCATTCATACTACTTTTTTATTAAGCGCTCATGTCGTCCATCAACCAAAATGGATGCATATTCTTTGATACGTTGTTGTGCTGTTTATCAACCCAGCAGTATAAAATAATTAACGTTACTCAATGAATAACATTATATTTTCAGTTCACCAGCCGATCAGTGCCAGTGACCAGAAATGACAGTATTCCAGTGCCAACGTCTACCACATCGTCATCAGCAGTAAGTACAAATTCTAGTTTCTTTTTTTCAGTCATCGTTGATTTAGTCAAGTGGTACAAAAAAGCCAGTTTTTGAAGTATTGCCTTTCTATACCACTTGCACTACTTTTTAAGTGCTCACGTCGTCCATCAACCGGAATGGATGCATATTCTTTGATGTGTTGTTGTTGTGCTGTTTATCAACCCAGCAGTGTAAAATAACGAACGTTACTCATGAATAACATTATATTTTCAGTCCACCAGCCGATCAGTGCCAGTCACCAGAAATGACAGTATTCTGGTGCCAACGACTACCACATCGGCATCAGCAGTAAGTACAAATTCTAGTTTCTTTTTTTCAGTCATCGTTGATTTAGTCAAGTGGTACAAAAAAGCCAGTTTTTAGCCTGGTTCGATTCTTGGCGTGATCACTAGGTGGCTACAACCAAAAACACAATTGTCATCTGTTCTAAGCGCTCACGTTGTCCATCAACCCAAATGGATGCATAGTCTTTGATGCGTTGTTGTGCTGTTTATCAACCCAGCAGTGTAAAATAATGAATGTTACTCAATGAATAACATTATATTTTCAGTCCACCAGCCGATCAGTGACAGTCGCCAGAAATGACCGTATTCCAGTGCCAACCACTACCGCATCGGCATCAGCAGTAAGTACAAATTCTAGTTCCTATTTTTCAGTTTTCATTGTTAAATGTATTTAGTCAAGTGGTACAAAAAAGTTGCTCACGTCGTCCATCAACCGGAATGGATGCATATTCTTTGATGTGTTGTTGTTGTGCTGTTTATCAACCCAGCAGTGTAAAATAACGAACTTTACTCAATGAATAACATTATATTTTCAGTCCACCAGCCGATCAGTGACAGTCACCAGAAATGACCGTATTCCAGTGCCAACCACTACCGCATCGGCATCAGCAGTAAGTACAAATTCTAGTTCCTATTTTTTTCAGTCATCATTGTTATTTAGTCCAGTGGCAGGTACAGAAAAAGTCTGTTTTTGAAGTATTGCCTTTCTATACCACTTGCACTACTTTTTAAGCGCTCACGTCGTCCATCAACCCGAATGGATGCATATTCTTTGATGCGTTGTTGTTGTGCTGTTTATCAACCCCGCAGTGTAAAATAACGGACGTTGCTCAATGAATAACATTATATTTTCAGTCCACCACCCGATCAGTGACAGTCACCAGAAATGACCGTGTTCCGGTGCCAACCACTACCGCATCGGCATCAGCAGTAAGTACAAATTCTAGTTCCTATTTTTTTCAGTCATAGCAGTATAAAATAATTAACGTTACTCAATGAATAACATTATATTTTCAGTTCACCAGCCGATCAGTGCCAGTCACCAGAAATGACAGTATTCCAGTGCCAACATCTACCACATCGTCATCAGCAGTAAGTACAAATTCTAGTTTCTTTTTTTCAGTCATCGTTGATTTAGTCAAGTGGTACAAAAAAGCCTGTTTTTGAAGTATTGCCTTTCTATACCACTTGCACTACTTTTTAAGTGCTCACGTCGTCCGTCAACCGGAATGGATGCATATTCTTTGATGTGTTGTTGTTGTGCTGTTTATCAACCCAGCAGTGTAAAATAACGAATGTTACTCAATGAATAACATTATATTTTCAGTCCACCAGCCGATCAGTGCCAGTCACCAGAAATGACAGTATTCCAGCAGCGTCTACCACATCGTCATCAGCAGTAAGTACAAATTCTAGTTTCTTTTTTTCAGTCATCGTTGATTTAGTCAAGTGGTACAAAAAAGCCAGTTTTTGAAGTATTGCCTTTCTCATGGTATATACCGGTCTTTAAAAGTCTTTAAAAGTCCATAAATTTCAGATTTTGATTTTATGGCCATTAAAAGTCTTTAAATTTTGCCCATTTTGCTTAGAGGTCATAAAAAGTCTTTAAATCTTAGAAACAGTCTGGTCATAAAAATCATTAACTAAGTACTGAGATGCCAGGAAATCACGTCTATAGCACTCTAGATTTCAAAATTTTCTGGGGGAGGACCCCCAGACCCCCCCCCCCCCCTGACACAGGGACCATTGCATGATTGGTACACGCCTGCAACAACTGCCTTCAGCAACCCTGACCCCCCTCTCTCAGTCTCTGCCAGATATCCTAGCTGCTCAATGTGTGAATCACGTTTGTCACCCTTCATGTTCCCCCAGAAATACCTAAAACAAGTCCTAAATTTAGATCAACTTAGTCATTAAAAGTCTTTAAAAAGGTCATAAATTTCATGCTTAGGTGAGGGTATATACCATGCTTTCTATACCACTTGCACTACTTTTTAAGTGCTCACGTCGTCCATCAACCGGAATGGATGCATATTCTTTGATGTGTTGTTGTTGTGCTGTTTATCAACCCCGCAGTGTAAAATAACGAACTTTACTCAATGAATAACATTATATTTTCAGTCCACCAGCCGATCAGTGCCAGTCACCAGAAATGACAGTATTCTGGTGCCAACGACTACCACATCGTCATCAGCAGTAAGTACAAATTCTAGTTTCTTTTTTTCAGTCATCGTTGATTTAGTCAAGTGGTACAAAAAAGCCAGTTTTTAGCCCGCTTGGCCACAAGGCCCAGCAGGGCTTATGCTGTGGTTGGGGTCATTGAGTGGTGGTCTGTCGTGCGTCAGTCCGTACGGCGGTACGTCCGTAAGTCCGTAAACTTTTGGTTTGTTAGCGCTCTAGCGCCTTTATTTTTTGACGAATCTTTTTTATCTTTGGTAGGTGTATATATGGGCCTGATTCTTGACTTTGCCACTAGGGGGCCAAAACCAAAATCTCTGAAAGTACTGTTTCTCCCTTCCCAAGAGACGGATCTTTGTCAAATTTTTATCATGGGTATATCTAATAGGGATACATAAGATATAGTAGTCGAGTTTTTAATTTGACCTACTTTTCAAGTTCACAGAGGTCAAAGTTCGCCTGAAATTACGAAATTGGCTCTTTTTGTAACGGTTCGACCTATTGCTTTGAAACTTTGCATGTATCTACATGTACCTCTAGGCTGTAACAGCTCAGATGAATTTTCGGCAAAATCTGATTCTTGACTTTGCCACTAGGGGGCCAAACTGCTTCAAGCCAAGCGGGCACAGTGCCATTGGCACTATTTTTAACGTGGTTCGATTCTTGGCGTGATCACTAGGTGGCTACAACCAAAAACACAATTGTCATCTGTTCTAAGCGCTCACGTTGTCCATCAACCCAAATGGATGCATAGTCTTTGATGTGTTGTTGTGCTGTTTATCAACCCAGCAGTGTAAAATAATTAACGTTACTCAATGAATAACATTATATTTTCAGTCCACCAGCCGATCAGTGACAGTCGCCAGAAATGACCGTATTCCAGTGCCAACCTCTACCGCATCGGCATCAGCAGTAAGTACAAATTCTAGTTCCTATTTTTCAGTTTTCATTGTTAAATGTATTTAGTCAAGTGGTACAAAAAAGCCAGTTTTTGACGTATTGCCTATCTATACCATTTTTATTTTATTCGTTCTTGGTGAGTTGTTGGTTGTTGTGCGATCATTGTTACTGACTGCCTGTGTGGGAATTGGTGAAAAAACACGTGGCTAAAAAATATGGTAGCCAAGACACATTTTCGTTATAACCGCGATATACGTTATACGTTATATTTAGGAAACGCTGCATTAGAGAAATGTTGGAACCATTGAAATCAGTCAGCATACCTGTAGTGCATCATACTAGGATTGTTAAAAAACGTTTACAGCAGTGTCTTCAATTGAAGGCTCGATAATAAATATAAAGTAAATTCTACATTCCAGCATGATTTTCAGGACACTGAAGCAGAACCTAGATATGTTCCATCAGTTGTAAGTATTGTGATGCTGGTGATTGTACTTCTCCAGATCACACCTGTTAGAGCCTCCATTGAACAGAGCGACCATTTTGTTGTCAATATCAGACCATGGGTCACGTGAGAGACATGTGGTCAGCTGGACCTGTAGTTTCTGATGCATGGAGTTTGCACATTGTCACAAGTTTTGAATCAGTGCCTTGGATCTGGGCTTCTTCGGGATATCGGGAGTCGAGTGGTTTATCCTGTTTACATGTGAATCGGACAATGTACGGTATACATATACCGGACAAAATACATTTTACATGTATAACAGGTGAACGTACGGTATGTACGCCGTACGGTGCGTAACACAGATTTCGTGTATAACGGACAAAAAGCGCTGTCCCCACCTGGTACGTTACGCGAGTTCTACTGTATATTTAAGGCTGCTCATATTCTTCCAGTCTGTAAATGTTGGTATAATTCTTTTCATTCTGTTTAGATTTTAAGAAGACCTCAGAGAAGTGCTTCAGTGAATGCCAGGACCTTCATTGCAGATGTAGCTGAAGATTTGGTATGTATTATAGGGAGCAATACCGGTAACTTACATTGGTGAGGCATTGCTCTAGTTTCTTGTTTGGAATTGTCATATGGCTTGTATGGTGTATGATATGGTTGCTAAAGACTTCCACCTAAATGCTGATTGGCATTTTCTTCTTGGAATTGTCATATGGCTTGTATGGTGTATGATATGGTTGCTAAAGACTTCCACCTAAATGCTGATTGGCATTTTTTTCTTTCTAGTTGCTGCCAGATTTACACAGTCCCATTCAGCCCAGAGAAATTGCGCGGGTGACAGTTGATAATGAGGTACAACAACATTTTTAATTGCCCGTAATACCGGATTGGAGCTCTTACAGTGCAGCAGTGTCCATTGAGGCCCCAGGACCCCCTAGATATTTTGGCTCGCATTTCACTCCTCGCTATTAGGGCCTACAGCAAAAGCCCCCCACAGCCCCTCCTGCGGCTCGGCTCAACAATGACACCCAGAATTTAGCAAACAAAGCCGAGAATTCAGCAATATTTTGATTTATTGCGGAACAACTGGTCATAAAGTAAAGCTGGAAAGTCATAAAAAGTCGGTACTTTTTTCCCTGACTCAGGGGGAAGAACCCTGTTGTCTGTTAGCAGGGCACTTTTCCTAACTGATGGGAATTCTGATCTGAAACATACGGGAGACTCCCACTTACCACATCGTCCCTTCTGCGTGGATAAAATTTTCTAAGTCCGAATTTTCCCTATTTCTATAGGGGATGTGGGTGGTAAATGGAATGCTTATAACAGAGTTGTCGCTGAAAAGGTCGGTTCCATGTCCCCATGACTGTGTGCTATACCGTAACACATGCCAAAAGCATGAATAACTATGGTCTTGTCAGTGAATACCAACTATGACACAACTTGTTGCCGTAGTGTTATTCGCCGTTCTGCGTGCCTGTGTTGGGTAATTATTAAGAAATGTGACAATGAGCCTGCATTTACTTCAATCTATACGCCAACAAAAGAAATTCATGTGCTGTGGTCAAGCGCAGGTAGAGCATGCATGAATGGAAAGGTGACCTTAGGCCTACAGAAACTTTGTACAACAGCACGTTTTAGTACTGGTGTCAGTCTGGTCAATTTCTAAGTCAGGTTTGTTTGGGGTCCTCAATGAAAAAGGAACACCGCAACAGAGGAAAACTTTTTAAAATGTTCTTGATCAAGTTCGGTCTGCTTGTCTGAGTTTTGAAGTGTAACATCTGTGAGTGTTTTTGTAGCTCAGTGTTCCCCAACAATAGACGCGGCCTAGAATGGTTATTGTTGGGTTAGTTGCCGCTTAATCTGTCCGGCGGGAAACAATAAGAAAAACACAGAAATACGGGGAACAGTGATCGACGTTACTGCGGGCGTTCATTCCATCGTCCACAGGGCTGAAAACACAATTCTAAACCCTCCGTCTTTCTCAACTACCAAGTCATTTTACCCAAATTTAATTTGGTGAATTGACGATAAAACATTAATTTCGGCATCTTCAATTGAACCGACTAACAGCCCGAGCTGCCGTATGGTTCCTTTAACCAAATGGAAAATGCACTGAAGTTAATGGCACCATTAGCCTAAAGTCACTTTATGAAACAGGCCCCTGGTTTCCTCCTGCATTACAACAAATACAAGAGCCAACAACGAGCAAAGTTAGCATGGAGCTCAATGGTTCTCGACCCAATATTCTACGCTTCAGGATCGCGATTCTCTCCAATGTCAGGCCAATCATAGGTAATTTAACGTCGGGATATCAAAGGCTCTAATGTCGTACAACCACCAGGAAAAAATCCTATTCTGCGCCGACGGCTAATAACCTCAGCTCGCATTCACCTCTTTCGTTGTAGCTCTAGGCCCAATGCACAGCTGACCGAAATGCACCGTGTTCACGCTCATATTGTATTGAGGAAAACCACATGCCCTACAATCCAGTGACCAAAACCCCAAGTTATGGTGCAGGTCGTTGTGGTGAGCAATACCCATAACCCATGACAAAAAGGCTCTTACATTAATACCCACCTCTCCCGCTAACAACAGTGACCAAAATTGAACTTGGAAAATTTTAGGCCTGGATGAAACGATGTGGTAAGTGGGAGTTTCCCGTATATTATACTTAACTTCTTTTCCTACTTTTCGTCATTGCAGTTGAATGGGGGAGACACTGCAGATGGTATCGATGTACACCAATGCTCAAATCATACAGTGGAAGACACTTCCGATGGATTTAATGCAGATCGAAGTTCAAATACAAGAGAGGGAACACTTGAAATGTGAGCATTTAAAAGTTTACTTAACACAGTTTATATCATTGATACGGTATTTATACGTACATGTATTTTAGCACACTGTGCTTATAATCGACGTGTGCTAAAATTCGAATATAAGCACAGTGCGCTTAAATTCGAACAAAAAGTGATGTGGCCAATGATTCCAAAAGGAACATCCGTTTTAGTGTATTTCGTACGGGCATAAGTGTTCTCATAGTTTGCATCAGAGTTCTGTGTATACGATACCTATTTACTCGGCGAGTCCCGCCGGCGCGAGTCAGTTTGCCGACCTCAGATAACAACCGCCTTGGCTAGTGCCGACAATCACAACCAACGAACTAATTATCGTTTGTATCTAGAATGCGCCGAGGATCTGAGTCGACAAAATCCTTGGCCAGGAAAAGGCGCCAAAGAAGTGGTTTTGTTCTAGAAAAGCATAAGCGCATGTGCTTATAATCGGGCGAAATGAAGTAGGTCTTAATTTTGGCTCTGAAATGCCGGGAAATCACATCTCAAGACTTCTAAAATCCAAATTTTCCTGGGGGAGGGCCCCCAGACCCCCCTTCGCCTAGACATCTGCCTTTCCCAGCCACATTGATCCCTATCACGTTTTTTCTGGTAGAAACCCAGTCGGGTATCTATAAACTGGGGGGGGGAGGTGTAGAAGAAAATGCGTCTTAAATTTTGCCGATATTTGGTCTTAAAAAGGTCTTAAATTTGGTGCTCCACAGGCTGTAGACACCCTGCACTCCTCGCTATTAGGGCCTACAGCAAAAGCCCCCCACAGCCCCTCCTGCGGCTCGGCTCAACAATGACACCCAGAATTTAGCAAACAAAGCCGAGAATTCAGCAATATTTTGATTTATTGCGGAACAACTGGTCATAAAGTAAAGCTGGAAAGTCATAAAAAGTCGGTACTTTTTTCCCTGACTCAGGGGGAAGAACCCTTTTGTCTGTTAGCAGGGCACTTTTCCTAACTGATGGGAATTCTGATCTGAAACATATATTATACTTAACTTCTTTTCCTACTTTTGGTCATTGCAGTTGAATGGGGGAGACACTGCAGATGGTATCGATGTACACCAATGCTCAAATCATACAGTGGAAGACACTTCCGATGGATTTAATGCAGATCGAAGTTCAAATACAAGAGAGGGTACACTTGAAATGTGAGCATTTAAAAGTTTACTTAACACAGTTTATATCATTGATACGGTATTTATACGTACATGTATTTTAGCACACTGTGCTTATAATCGACATGTGCTAAAATTCGAATATAAGCACAGTGCGCTTAAATTCGAACAAAAAGTGATGTGGCCAATGATTCCAAAAGGAACATCCGTTTTAGTGTATTTCGTACGGGCATAAGTGTTCTCATAGTTTGCATCAAAGTTCTGTGTATACGATACCTATTTACTCGGCGAGTCTCGCCGGCGCGAGTCAATTTGCCGACCTCAGACAACGACCGCCTTGGCTAGTGCCGACAATCACAACCAACGAACTAATTATCGTTTGTATCTAGAATGCGCCGAGGATCTGAGCCGACAAAATCCTTGGCCAGGAAAAGGCGCCAAAGAAGTGGTTTTGTTCTAGAAAAGCATAAGCGCATGTGCTTATAATCGGGCGAAATGAAGTGGCGGGGGAAAGGCCTTAAAACAAGCGATTTTCGATTATAAGCGCATGTGCTTAAATACGCATAACGGGCAATGTCTGGAACATGAATTGGTGTATTTTCAGTTTACAAGCCTCTCGTATCAAGTTGATCTGCATGTATTTTTACTTTCAGTTCTGAAGGAACAATGGAGCACGCTATGTTGACTTTTCAACTTGACAATCGCGAGAAGAATGAAGAACGTTACGAAAATGTCCTTGTAAACCGTGATGACGTATACAACAGTGCTGTTGAATGCACAGAAGATGACAACTTCCATTTCAACTGGACTCCACAGATTGAATTTGCTGGAGAAATTGGACTAGACCACGGTGGTCCTAGGAGAGAGTTTTTTAGGTAAGATTCAGCCTGAATCATTCAGGGTCTGTCCTATCGTAAACAGATCTTCTGCATCCATTACGGCTAGCTGATGATGTCTCATTTTTTCCCATCCAACCTGTATTGGCATTGCATGGCTTTTAGCAGCTAGGGCTATCATTCCCTAACTTCATATTGATGTATGTAACCGTAAGTCAAATGATGTGCCCCAATAGGCATTTAAAAGATGATTAATGTGGTTTTTCATGATGGTAATACTACAGGGTGTTTCAAAAAAAGTTGTCATCTCTAAAACATCTCCTAGAACCCAAACCCATAAATATTTTTGGCTCAGATTCTGTACCGTATATGCAAATATTTTCTCATGTAAAATTCCCGCAAGAATCGCGATATCAAAATTTCGCCGCAAATATTAATAGACGCATAAAAGTTTCCCCTAACATCCATGCTATTGAATAACACCCCCAAAGATTTATCAAAAAAGCAATGAAACATTTATTTCCTTCGTTGCATAGGCCCCTTTTGACAGCTTAGGTAATAGCAATACAGAAGTGTTTGCAGAGTTCCCTTCAGCCCATTCATTGAAATGCCCTCAGTGAACGTACATCATCATGGTTCTTTTATTGTTCGGGAGACACATGGCCATGTGTCATGAACTGGGTACTCTAAAAAGGTGGAGTCGTTACACAAATTTTGCTTCCACAGATTTCAACTAAAGATTTTTTATACCTAGGGTAGTCAACCTCTGGTTTTTTAGCCTCATCAGAAAGAGAATTTTCTCTAGTTTCTATTACAAAAAAACATTTTCATTTATCTTCTGTTTAGGCTACAGACGCCTTAATGCTTATTGCAGGAGCTGTCAGGCTCACTTTGGGGTGGAGGCGGCTCGGTGCCGGAGGTTCGGTGCTAGGTATAATACAATAGCTTTAATAAACCAAAGTGCTACAGTCCGATTCTCTTGTTTTGTCTGTTAGATGAATATCTGAGGATCATGTTGCAAAAAAACTGGGATGAATTTGGACAAACTATGACGATTTCAGAGCAATTTTATGAAAAGGAGTCGATTTTGAGAAAACGGACAAAATGTGTTTCGGTTCTAATGCATTTTCCATTAAAGCTCGATCATAAAAATGCCAATATCTCCTAAAATATGCAAGTTATCAAAGTTCTGTTTGTGGGTATATTTACAGGCTATTATTTGACTCGACATATCGAAAATTTCTAAAATTGGTCATTTTGACCATGTAACGCAAAAGTGGACCAGTTCATGACACATGGCCACCTGCATTTTGGACCCTTTTACTTTGGGGGTCACACCCTCATAAAAACATTACATAAACATTATGAGTACGTGTGCACCTAGCAGCTTACAAAATTTGAGCCAAATATATTCATGGGTTTGTGTTCTGGGAGATATTTTAGAGATGACAACTTTTTTGAAACACCCTGAAGTTGGAAAAACTTGTGGTTTTACTGGTAAAAGTAAGAAAATTGAGATGTTGTAATGGCTATTTTCAATTTTGTTACAGTTTGCTGCTAAGTGAAATCTTGATGGAGCAAAATTTATTTGAAGGAAGCAGAGAAAAAAGAGTTTTCTCATTAAACATTCAGAAACTAGAAGAGGAAGCATACTTCAAGGCTGGCAAGTTTGTTTCATGGAGCTTGCTCCATGGTGGTCCTGGCCTTGGGTATCTTTCTGGGCAGCTGTGGGGCCTTATGACTGGAACTTCAGAGTTGAACCCAGATGACATTAGTGAAGTCCCAGATGCTGAGGCATTTCTCAATTTGCAGAAGGTAAGAAAGTCATACTTGCCTGTTTTCAGACACATTTTACGGTCAACAGAAATTCAGTGTGATGTATAAATCAGTGGAAAATGTATTCATGCATGGAATTTAATGGAATGATGCTACCTGTAGCTGTAATCCTATTGAAATGTTGTGTAGAAATATACTTTTCTTATGGGAGTTTTGTTTAATCATGATTTTTTTCTTCTTAAAATTACAGCTTAAGGATTGCAAAGATGATGCTACCTTCGAAAAAGAATGCAAGGCATTATCAGTGTGGGCCTGTGCCTCTGGGTGCACAGAGGCCGGAACTGCTCGTCATCTGAATGAGCGGGCAAACCTTATGAAGAACCTTATTGCATTCTTTCTTTTCTACAGGTAATTGTTTATAGTCCTATGTGATTTCAGGCCAAGTACTGGCCAATTGGGGGGGGGGGGTCATATTTAAATTGAAAGGGTTTAAAGGAGCTGGACGTCTAAGTTGTAAACACTCATTCACTGGTTCTCTATCCAGGCGATGCCTGCAGTGCTGCCACCTATTGTCGGTGATATGTACTGAGGTGAATATCGTGAATGAGTTGCATTGGACCGGGCACCAGTCTAACGATCACCGGGCGCTACTGGTGCTGCCACCTTCACGAAGGAATAAAACTAGTTTGCTGGCCACTATTTGTAAACAAACCACTTTGTTTACAACTTGGATGTCGAGCTCCTTTAATATCCCCATTTCGCCTGCAAAATATAACCATTTCGCCTATTCCCCATTTCACCTACTTCCATTTTGCCTATGGCGAAAGGGTTAGTAGGCCAAATGGAGAATAGTCAGAATGGAGAATAGGCAAAGTGGGTGTACATAGGCGAAATGGTGAATGGGCGAAATGGGTATAGGTGAAATGGGGAGAAACCAATTGAAAGTACTGAGTCACATTGAAATAAGTCTGGAGCGCAGCTGCTGTGATGAGGAAAATTAAAGGAAATTATATTTAGGCAAACATTTTCATCATTGCCCTCATCACAGGTGCATCAAATTACCCTGTACACATGTATTTTGTTCCTATATCTATCAGCATGACTTGCTTTGTCTCAACAGGGTTAAGCCGGCTATCGATCAATTTGTGGAGGGAATGAATAGCATCGGAGGCTTATTCAACATCATGAAAGAGAATGCAGCTGCTTTCCAAGTTGTGATGTGTGGTGGAGGGGCATCTCTTACTCGTCCCAAACTCAAGTCACTGTTTTCATGGCCAAAATATTCAGAAGTCAGGGAAACTGAGAAGATGGAGAAGAAGACAGTGTATTGTATGGAGATGTTCCTTAAATACTGTGAAGGTAAAGTTTATAAGATTACCGTAATAAGCACACTTGACCACAAGGCCAAGTAGGGCGTATGCTGTTGTTGTGGTCATTGGGTTGTGGTCTGTCGTGCATTAGTCCATACTCCACGCAGTGTTGAAATTTGTTTATACTTGGACGAAATTTTAACACTGCTGCCATTGTCGCCATCTTGAAAATCTTGACGTCATCGTTCGTGGGTCCGCCATTTCTTTTTGTTCATTCAAGAGATGCGAACTTCGTTTCAAAATGTTATTATTTGCAGAAAACAATATTTTTTTTGAAAATGAAACAGAATGACTTTATTATTACTTTATATTTACTCTACTGATGTTTGTATCAACTCTATACCTTTGTACACCTATCTACAACAGATCTATATTGTAAGCAATAAGATGACTTTTAAGCCTTTATGATGAAAATTATTCGAATTGGCTGTTCTCCCTCGAGCTTGGCTGTTACATAATTTTTAGGCACGTGCAAAGCTCAGTTGTCCAAAAGTCAGCAGAGCTAGTAGAATAAGTATTCAGTGGCGTCACGTGTCAGTTCGCACTCCTTCTGTTAAACTATGCCTTCTATTGCATGTAGGGCCCACGATGTCATTGGGGAAACACTGCTATTTTACTTGTGTGCCTTGAAGTCATGAAATTCACGACTTTGAATTTAAAGCCAAGTTCGGGGACAGTTTTCGGATTAGAGCATGTGCCTACAAGTAGGCCTACAACTAAATTACGCTTATCAATATTGTCAGCTGAAGCCATGTCCCATGGGGTCACTTGTTGTTGGACACAAGTTGGAGGAACACAGCTATCATGACCTATTGACATTTTCTTTCATTCAGCCTCTGGTGTTTTCGTTACAGGTGGCAAGCCAGAAGCCTTTGGATGTAGCCTGAAAGATGTGTTGCAGTTTGCAACAGGCGCAACCACCATTCCGCCCCTGGGCTTGGAGAAGATTTCAGTATACTTCTATGACGTCATGCCAGAAATTAAGAGGTTTCCATCTGCAAACACATGTGTCCCCATTCTTTGGCTCCCCCGATGGTCGCAGAAAACGAAAGATTTTTGTATGCTGATGTCGGAGGCCATAAACAATACGAAAGGTTTCCACAAAGTGTAGTGTACACTTAGATTCTTTGGATTCTCATAGCATATGAGTCGTGCAGTTCGGTTCTGAAAATCAGCAAGGTATGATTCAAGGTTTTGCCAGTAGGGGGCCCTTGGTGAAAACATACAAATTATACAATTAATACGAAAACACTGACTGGAATTAGATGTATAATTTGTATGGTGAAATTTGCTTTCAAGCAAATTTCAAAATTCTAGTCTTTATCTATTGTGTTTGCCAAATTTTAGCTCTAGTACATTTCAAATGTTATCCTCCACCACCAAACCAGTTGGCAGTCGCTCTGAGGTTGGCAAGTTGGGACGAATTATCTGTGAATTTCAGTATTTTGTGTCTATTGTGAAGTCTGAGTGATTATGGTCGATCTCATTTCACCATGGATTGTTGGCCTACTATGTAATACATGTATTTTAAAACCCCTTCCCAACCCAATTACTATTACAGACCTGTGCACATTTCTGTACATTCTCTCCTTGGCCTCCTCACTGAACTTCCATTTTCTAAGTCATGTAAGTGGGCACCCACATTTCTAGTTCTGTTTTATTCTGTATCTCCTGGTGTTATCTCGGTACGTTTAGACTCATTTTCCGTCCGACTTCTGACTGGTTCGGTGGTGGAGGGTCACAAATATTGCTGCAAGTTGTCCGTCTTGAAAATTGTACTTTGTGTCATAATCATTCACCATGAGAGTCACAGTTTCACACTTAACCACGGCGACTTATCACAGAGGTGAGCACAATGGCCCTGGCCATTTCATTCAGTTGTACCATTCATTCTTCTGTGTACTTTGTATGTCCTGCTTCTATTCGAGAATAGCAGGCCTCCATGAACTTCGTGAAAGTTGGTAAAATTGATTTCAAAAGTATGCCTATCTATCGTGTTTTATACATTGCACATGTGTACTCCTAGGTCATAAGTATCAGATATAGCTTGTATTGGATGGTGTTCCATAACATCTTCGTTTTTGTATGTATATCATTTTATTTAGAACTTGTTCCATAACATCTTCGTTTTTGTCAAATTCTAATATTTTAATAAATAATTTAGTCATTTTATTCAGAACCATTCTTTATCTTTCTTTATACATTCGTTTACTTACTTAGGGTCGAATTCATGATAAAGCATTTCTATCGTTAGACTGTCGTAGGCTGGTTCCAAGTATCGTCAACCACTGTACTTGGAACTGCCATAAGACAGTTCTAACGATAGAACCGCTTTATGAATATGACCCTTAAAGTCTAAAGGCAAAGCATATACATCTACACGTCTCGGCCTGATTATATGGTTAGAGGATTGTCTTTAGAGGGCATATTGGAGATGAAGACACTGTCTCGGACTGGTTATATAGTGAGAAGGTTGTCTTTAGAAGCCATACTTGATATGAAGACACTGTCTCGGCCTGGTTATGTGGTGAGAGGGTTGTCATTAGAAGGCATATTGGGGAGATGAAGACACTGTCTCTGCCTGGTTATGGTGATAGGATTGTCATTAGAAGGCATATTTGCGACGNAGAAATATCGTTTTAAAAGCACAAATTCAGACACCTTAAAATTCAACAGAAAAGCTTAAGAATTTATAAATTTTTGCTGGGGAGACCCCAGACCCCCTTCTGTTTCAAAGTTTCGCTTCGCTCGCATGCTTGGCGCAGACCTCTACCCCTCCTACTTGTACTCCCCCTTCGAAAACATGTGTTGAACAGTCACTATGGGTCAAAATAGTTTTCATTCTGCAAATCTGAATGCTGCATTCCAGTGGTCAATAGAAATATGTAAGAAACACCATTTTAAAATCTTACAATCGTTTGAAAAGAGCAAATTCAGACACCTTAAATTCAACAGAAAAGCGTAAGAATTTGTAAAATTTTCCTGGGGAGACCCCAGACCGCCTTTTCTTTCAAAGCTTCGCTACGCTCGCACGCTTGGCGCGGGCCTCTCCCCCTCTTACTTGTACTCCCCTTCGAAAACATACATGTAAATGGGTCAAAATAGTTTTCATTCTGCAAATCTGAATGCTGCATTCCAGTGGTCAATAGAAATGTGTAAGAAAGAAACACCATTTTAAAATCTTACAATTGTTTGAAAAGAGCAAATTCAGACACCTTAAATTCAACAGAAAAGTGTAAGAATTTGTAAAATTTTCCTGGGGAGACCCCAGACCCCCTTTTCTTTCAAAGCTTCGCTACGCTCGCACGCTTGGCGCGGGCCTCT
>NMRB01003249.1:0-16376 GCA_002633025.1 Notospermus geniculatus | reverse complement strand
AATAATAATAATATTTATTGTTTTAAGACCGTTACACTGATGTCTCAACCGTCTTTACACATAAAATATATTAATTGTAATAAAAATCTAAATAAAAATGTACATTTGATTTACTGATAAATACATGTAATTGAATGACTAGGATTTACTTATAATGCTTTTTAAACAAATATGTTTTCAGTTGAGATCTGAATTGACTAAAGCGTGTCAACGACCTGAGACTGGTAGGAAGACTATTCCACAACTTCGGTGCCGCCACACTAAGGGCCCGGTCACCGTACTGCTGACTAGTTGACTTTCCGTGAGACTTGTAGGAAAAGGGAACCAACTCAACTGCCGTACTACTCCTAGTCTGATATGCAGGGGTTTCAACTTGAATGATGTCAGTGAGGTAGCAAGGCGCTGACTCACTGTGGCGTATCAACTTGAAAATTATACCTAGAATTTTACCTGAGATACCCTTTAGTATGTATGCACCCCCTCTGTACTATAATATACAGTCTGTATATTATTATAGTACAGAGGGGGTGCATATACTAAAGGGTGTCTCAGGGGTGTCTCAATGTTGTAGACGAACTCCTGTGCACAGACCTTGTAATTTGCGTTGATACCGACTTGAGGATAGCTTTCATGACTTTCACAACGTCGTGAACTTTTGGTTTTATTTCTCTGAGATGGAATGAAATCGCCTCAAAAACTGTTTGGTTGGATTCCTGATAAAATTTCCTTTCCAATGACATTAAGTTTGCCCGTGTTGGTAATTTCTACGAAGATATATTTAGCCCTACTTGATCTGGCTTCGCGCCAAAAACCATGCAGACGATCTCCATGAGTGTGTCACCTACGATGTTTCTGGTCAGCTAGTCTGACCTAACATGCCTAATGAGCAGAAATAAGTTATGATGGACACTGTGAGAGGCTCAAATTGGGTCTTTTGTTCAATATTCCGTTGATTTCATTGCATAGGCCTACTTAGATAACCATTTTGGGGCCAAGTTATCAAGATAGTTGGGACATCGAGACAGCCAATCAGAAAATTGCCTGCTTAAATATGGTGCTGTGGGCGGGAAATTTGAATTCACTTGAGAGGCCTTTCATCATGTTCATGTCAAGGGTGGGATGAGATTTAGCTTTTACAACTTTTTGGCACTTTTGGAGTGTCCCACACTCCCTACACTTCAGCCCCACCTATTTTGCCGCTGTGCATGCCATTTCATAACTTTCAAATGGAGACGAATCTGCGCCATCACATGATGGCTCTAGTTTGACAGTAAAATGCTATCTTCAAAAAAAAATCATTCTGTAACTTTGTACAGGGATCTCTCACTAAGCTAATCTCGATTGCTTCATGAAGAATCTCTTTGCCAGCATTTCTAATGAACGCCTCCCGTTTCGAGCAGGCCTACATAATGAAATACAATACAACGTACCTCCCATTCACACAAATTATAAAGGGCGAACAATGCCAAAAGAGGAATGAGTTTGTATTGAAAACAGGTTTAAAGTCAAAATCACTGTTTATTCTCGATGGATCAAGAAAATGATTCTGTAACTTTTTAGCGTCACTTCTTACCTAATCAAGGTTGAATCTGCGGGGAGAATAAATACTTTTACGTCTAATTTAGTCCTCCATGGTTTTTGACCGCAAACCGCAAACTAACCACAACGTTTGCCATATATGGTCATCAATGCTTTACGAGATAGACATGTACACGAAGCACTAGCTTCAAACAGTCGTGGACCATGTTGGATGATCAAGCCCAGAAAGATTCAAATCTCGGAAGTGTAACCACAATGTTGGTCGTATTAAGCATCGTCTTCATCCTTCTTGCAATGCCGAACCAAATTTTATTACGCAATCGAAGCCATCTATTTCCCAGGTACATTGATGGCCACTGACGTCGTGTTTAGATATGAATCTGCCAAACGTATTGCAGTGTGATTGAGAAAAAGATCTCATATTCGTCTGGAGACATAAAAGAGTTGAAGCATGGTACCTTAAATACTTGATGAAGGGTCGGTAATGGTACCGCAGCGCGTCGAACTTCTCAAGTGACGAGAATGATGGCGGCCATTTTTACTGAAGCATTGCGCTGCTGAGATCATGTGATTCAATATGACCAATCAGAAGGTGTTCTCAAAAATAAAGTGGAAAATTTCAAAAAAAATCTTACAAAAATCTCAGCGCCGGTGAAATAATTTCTTTATTTGGAACGCGCTTTGACCCCGAATGATTTGAATTTGCATCAATAGTCAATTTAGATTACGTGAGAGTAAAAGGGCGAATTGTCGGGGACAAGATTGAACAATGCTAAAAGTGTGATGATATGATTTTAGTCACTGTTAGTGGTGAGAATGCCTGAAGGCCAGCTCACCAACCAGGACGCGAACATAAGCGTGCACTGGGGCGCAATGCGCCGGAAAACCTATACCAACAGCGCCAGACAAGCATTAAAACCTGTTATGGTCGGGCGCTAATTTCAGTGCCAGTCGTCCTCTAATAAAAAATTTACCTAACTTCAGTCATAAAATGCATAACTTTGTCTTGCCATCTCATCATTTGCGCCGCTCTTAGTGTTCAGCAAACTAGGCCTAATTAGTGCTAGTGACAGTTCCGACGGAGCAATCCATCTACTAAGCAGGTGTGACAGGAATCAAAGTCCCCCTGGAATCAAAGTTGTTCAGCGAGGGATTAGAATATGGCTGTGGAGACCATGACCATTCGAATATAACCTTACATTA
The DNA here is from genome assembly GCA_002633025.1 of Notospermus geniculatus. Taxonomy (NCBI): domain Eukaryota; kingdom Metazoa; phylum Nemertea; class Pilidiophora; order Heteronemertea; family Lineidae; genus Notospermus; species Notospermus geniculatus. The sequence continues at coordinate 13,634 of NMRB01003249.1, read as the reverse complement.
GTGGGCTATTGTTTGGCGGACTTGCATTCCTGGGACGCTGATTCCTGTCACACCTGCCTGACGATGTTTTGGCGGGAAACCCTATGTTACCAGTGACTGGGAAGGCCACTTTTATTCAAATAATTATGACCTGTATGACATACTGCATCATCCAATGGGTGAGGGGATACCGTACTGGGATTCCCATGACATCATTGTGGCAACTATTGGCACACCATGTGCATGGGATGTTTACACCTGCAATTCATGTTCGTTTGAGTTGAAACTTGGCATGTACATTTCCTGTTTCTGAATAGGCTTTTGTAATACTCCCTGAAAAGTTGAGATGAGAGTAAAATAGGCCTACACCAATGCGAACTCTGGAATCGATATTTGCATACCAATGGGGTGTAGCTTCCCATGGGAGACCAACAGCTTCCCACAGCTTCAAAAATCCAAGGAGTGGGAAGCGGTTAAGTTCCTGAGAGGAAATCTTTATTGTCGTGCCCTGCCAACATTAGGGAGGTTGAGATCAGCGACATCACGGATCATTATACGTGTACTGATAGAATTCTGCACAACGAGGACAAATTTTGTGTACACTTCGATCCGTATCCGTTATAAGTCGCTGATCTCAACCTCCAAATAAATAATACTTCCGGATACAATATAAACCACCCTAAGATAGTCGCGCAACAGGCCAATAGCCATTCGGAACTTCCGAGGGCAACTGCTCGGCAATTTCCGTAGACACTGGCATTTCCCCTCGGACACAATTCCAAGGCAGCCATCTTGAATGCGCTGTGATTGCCTTGAGTTTCTGTGGGTTTGGATGCGGTCGCCTTATCACACCCTGCGCATGAACGAAATAGGTCACACAAAAACGTTGCGTTATTGATCAATAATTGACAGATTGGGTGAGATATCGGTAAGTTTATATATAATATGCCTCAACTTATCCAGGAAATAAGGTTGGATATCTTAGCAGGTCACTTTTTTATGGAAATTTCAAACTTTTGTCAAAAATACAACTCATGCAAGTTCATGATATTTTTGGTCTCAAAATGTGTCTTGATGCCCTAGGTAATTGCCGTAAAAAGCAAAGGTTGTTCCGCTGAAGATTTTGGGAAATATTTAAGTTTATTAGCTGTGCATTTACTTTTGATTAAGGGTGTACATGTAAGCAGTTCGCCTCAGGTCGTTCCGAATGGCCAATAGCAATTGACTCAGTGATAATTGAATTTCAATACCTCGTCCAACTTGACTGAGCTAGCAAATCAATCATGACATGTGCTGAGAGAGTCAGACGAGGCGAGACGATCGATGGCTATATTTTCTTCGGCAAATTGTCTTTCCCACTTTAGCATCAACGTCGGTGGTTTTCCGCCTTTTCTGGACGCTCACACTGTAAAAAATCATCCGTTTTTATGTACGCACAGAAAAAAAATCGATCTCAGCTCGAGATAAAATGAGTCTCTAGCCTGCTATTTTGTCCCTAAAATGAGTTTCTTTGCTACTCGAACACAGAATGTTTACCAGTTTTCTTGCATCGACTGGAGATAACTGCAACTGGAGTCTCATTCTGAAGTGGAGACAAAGTCTACTCATTTTGAGTTTTCTCAGTCGATGGGACAGGGCATCAGCTGGAGAAAATTGGAAACAAACCGAGGGGAACCAAAATCTGCTCAGGAGGAGCTCGTTGGTGTGGTGGTTCTGGTGTCTGACTTGCGATCAGAGGGTCCTGGGTTCGAAACCCACTGGGTGTGAAACGTTTTTTTAATATATGGAGACATCACTTGTTTATTTGATTCGACACAACAGACAATCCGGTGGAAACAGCTAAGAATCATTTTAACCAGTTGGAGACAATGTCATCTCAAGTGGAGACCCAGTTATGTCTATTCGTGTTGCAAAAGAAACTCATTTTAGGGACAAGAGTTGGAGATTCATTTTATCTCGAGATGAGATCGTTTTTTCTTTCTGTGCGGACCCGTAGCTACACATACCAACATGGGAACACTAAACTCATTCCGAGTTGTATGTCCCCGTATGATGGGTACAGCGGGCCCGTGGGAAATGGGCTTAAAAATTGGACAAGGAATTTACCCATTGCCATGGGTACGCTGTACCTTTTTGTTTTTACAGTGCACATCCGTTCGGGTTTCCTTAATTTGAAAGGAAATAATTCGAGACTGGTCTAATTAATGGGCGAAAATATATTTACTGCATCGTATATCTTGTGCTTCCGATTTATCCAGCGGATGTTCCTGTTTTGGTCGAAATAAGAGTCTCCCATCTGTCTAATATCAGCGTCGCTCACTCCAAGCATTTCTAGCCGTAGCCGACTGATGACGTCATAGTTTTGATTCAAACTGGATGAACAAATTTCATGCATTTCAAAGCCGCAAAATCCAGCATATTTTCTTTCCCTAATGTGCCTAATACGAACAATGAATACCCCTAATGCTTCGTTAGTAAGGAAGAAGTGTGTGAAGGTCTTTGGCATGAGAACCTCGTACGGCCATATTGTGGGGCGTGCGTCTTGGATGCGAAGAACCAGGACAACATGCAAGCGATGGTTGATGAAGATGAGAACGGGGTATTTCGCCCTGTGGAACAAACTGAACAAGGGACGACCCGGGTTGTTGGATACTCGATTTTGATCGGCATTTGAAACTGTAGAGTTATATTGTGCGAGAAAGCGTACACCATTTTACCATTCTGATGGCGATGCTTTCGGTGGAGGTCGTAAAAGGTCAAGGACATTGCAGATCGCGCGGACACGAAACAATAGAAAACAAATGTTAACATATCTAGCGTGTAAACAAAGTGGCGGTCTCCACCAGCAAGGCGAACAACTTTGCATTTCTCTTCAGGCGGAACGGGGAGCTTTGTCATCAATTTCCCACGTGATAACTGGTACACCCATATTTCGGTGATGACAGCAATTCTGCGGGTGATCCTGACGAGAATCTTCAAGTAATAGTCAAGACGCTGGGTGAAATAGTTCTCGGTACCTTTAGGTGAGCGATGAAAGTAGGAAAAATTATATAATACCCGATAAAGGTTATTTCGACGTGGAGAGTACACCAGAATTCTCCACCAAGGCACTGGCTGTTCTACGTATTCTACCGTAACAAATGGCTGGGAATGGTCTAAAAAATAAATAGTTAGGGATCTTTCCGTTGATCTGATTGGTGGAATGAACGACATTCGGTGACTTAATTTGTATTTGTAATCTTTCTTTACCTAAGAATATAATGAAAAGAAGGTTAACAAAAACAGAGGGTAAAATATTGGAGAGGTAAAACATATAAATTCTGCGTCAGTCTGTATACGGTAGTCGTCCCGTCGAGGTTACTTCATTCGGGAGCTGGCTCAACCCTGGTCAAGAAAGAGATTTTCCATTATACATGTATTATTCTTATATAACAAGATCGTAAACTTCAGCTGAAACCAAATGCTCTTGCATGCCTGGAGCCATCCGTGGAGAGCGTTTGAAATGCAGTAATGCGCCATCGGTGGGATTGAATGTCTGATGATGCGGAAACCAATCGTTAATACTTGGATAAAAGCTCGCAATTTTCTTTGTAATTTTTTTTTCCCGAGAATCCTTTTTAAGGAAACCGTCCTCAGGGTAAAAAATACGTCTCAATCCGATCGCACTCAGCCTCGGTAGGCCTCCACAAAGTACGAACAACATATCAGAATATTTACTGAAAGTTAGAAAAACAAAACCACGGCATCCATGCCTCACGTATTTCCTGTAGCATTGCCTCAAGAATTTCCTCTGCCTGTATTTCGTCGCCCGGTAATTATCTAACAGAAAATACCCGATCACTTGCATTTTTTCAAGAATGTACACATCCCTGGTGATAACATCTGGCCTCTTCATCAAAGGAAAGACGATTCCGTTGACGAGGACAAATTGAGTTTGACCAGTTTCGTTTGACAATTTTATATCATAAATTGTGGCACCGATGAAATTTTGATGGCAGACTACGACGACTTTCCCCTCATATCCTATATCTATGTTATAGTCTACTTCTCCAGAAATGCATTTATTTGTGTTTGGTATGATGATGTTCCCTTCAAATGTCCCCCTCTTGACGTCATAAAGCAGGAAGGTTCTTTTTCGGCGGATAGCAAAATAAAACACCATGTAACCCATGTAAATACATCCGATCCATCCAGTGACTTCCTTATAAAACGAAGTTTTGTACTGGATTCCAAAATAACCCATCTTGTTAACATATACAACAACATTTGTAGAGGGTGAGTCATTCGACCGATGAGAGTCTACTACTCTCCCTGAATAATCTACAAACCAAAACCCATTGGGTGATATCAATGGTGGTTGGAATGGGATAACCTTTCCAAGTCTATACTTAATCATGACTGGGTCCTTGTAGAATCATTTAGACAAAATTAAGCCAGACAACGTATCGCGTTGTGATTAGAATCGTTGATTTAGTGAACACCTTTGCAGACAGGTCCACCTGGCAGGTAATTATAACTGCAAAGACCTGTTCTGCGGAAGGTTGTTTGTTGTGACTCCCAAAGGCTTCAAAGCGGCAACTGCACCTCCGAGCGCCACGTCACTATGGGCGGTTATTCCCATCCTGAGAATATCAGGCGTTCTTACTGCTCGCCCCCTTCGTCACCGCAGACAAACCCCTGAGGACATTGGGCGATTCTGGTGAAGTACTCGGCGCAGAAAGAAATGCGCCCAATCAGCGAACGCCATTTCTGAGTCACCTTAAGATGACAGGCATTACACGTAGATTGTATCGTAATGTCACGCACAACACAGTGCTGAAGTACCTCAGCTTCCCCACCTCACCCGAACTAGAGATCAGTTACGTATACATGTATAACGGCCCTTGTAATATTCACAGCCAAGCAGCTGACATTGGTTTCCGACCCATCCCGACCATTAACCTACTTAGACCGCTCGATTCAACCTGAGTTGAGTTCAGCCTATCCTATCGCACGGAATGTATATCATTCTCAGGCCACACGTCGCGAAACAGATACTCCGCGAGAGTTATATCATGTTGACCTGCTGGGTCAGCTTGTTGTCTGCGTAGTTCATGTGCATCAATCACCAGCCAACTTGAGATGAGATGGTGGGGATGAACATTTGCTGGAATGGCTTTGATACTCCACGGATTCCGGCGAATGTCGGCAGGGGTTTGTGTGAGCGGATGAAGAGGAGCGAGGTAAAAACCCCTGCTGTGGGAGGATGGTTATTCCCGCAGATTTAGAGGTAGCTTGATTTATACGTTTAAAGTAGGCGACAAGGACGTTATGTAGACTTTATTTTCTTTGAAGCACGTTTTTATTTCACTGTGTGAGGATTTTTACTTTGTAAGTTACGCGACAAATACCATTATTCCTTAGGATTCAGACGTTCCAGTTGTTTTCTTTAAATGTCCCCGATTCAGTTGTACACGCGATTCAGACGTTTTCGCGATACAGTGGTATACGCGATTTAGACGTTAGATGGCGCTGCAACCAGAATTGTTGAGCTGACTATAAAATGGCGGCAAAACAGCAAATTCATATCGATTTTCTTCGCTGATTATATTACGAAAAAGACTCTGAACCCCCGCTTGAAAATGGGTAAAAACAAGAACACTAGCTCAAAGAGACCTCTGGGTAGCTTTTTGAGCAATTCATCTTTTCTTGCTAGCACTCCTGCCAGCAAAAAATTCGTTCAAAGTGATGACGTGGGTGTGGCTGCACGTGGTAGCAATGATGACCTGGCCAATGCACACAACGATGTACACGGCGTGCACGATGATGATAAATTCGATTTGATAATGCAAAAACTGCAAAAATTAGACTTACTCGATAGTCTTAAAAATGATGTAGCTGATCTCAAGCATTCAGTGGAATTCTGCCATGGTAGTATCGATGAAATTAAGGCCGAGAACAAAAGCCTAAAGAGCTTGGTTGAGAAAATGAAAATTGAGCTTGATGCTGCCCAAAAAATCAGCAAGGAAAACCTTGAGTTGATTCATGATCAACAATGGAGGTCCATGAGAGACAATCTTCTCTTTCATGGTTTAGCTGAAGACGAAGCTGCTCCTGGCCAACATGAGGAGGACTGTGTTGCTATATTGCAAAGGTTCATTCAGAAGGAGCTTGACCTCGACGCTGCTAGCCTGAGCATTGCCAGGGCTCATAGAATTGGGAAAAGATTACCAGGAAAATGCCGACCAATTGTCGCTAAGTTCGACCTGTACAAGGATCGCGAGGTAGTCCGTAAAAACGCCCGCAAGTTAGCTGGTAAAAAATTCGGAATCTCGGAACAACTCCCATCAGCTTGGCACCTGAAGAGGAAAGCATTGATGCCCAAATTTCGTGAAGCAAAGAACTTAGGTCACAAGGCCCAATTCAGCAAGGACAAACTGTTTGTTAATGGACAGCAAGTTATTCCTGTCACTCAGGCCCAGGACAAGCAGGACACTGACTTCTTGTCTGACAAGATGGACACTCACTAGGAATGTGAAGAGGGCCTAGCAACCGATAAGAAAGTCTGTTGTGTACCTTTGAGGATTGCCTCATTGAACATATGTGGTATCAAACCCAAGCTTAATTCACCTGATTTTTCAGACTTCATTCAAGAATATGATTTTGTATTTCTTTCTGAGACAAAAGTCGACACTATTGATGAGCAAATTATTGTTGATAGGTTACCTGATGGTTATTCTGCTAGATTCAAGAGCAGGAAATATTGCTCCAGGTTCAGTTCTGGAGGACTGGGTATAATTTTCAAACAGGTTTTTTCCGACAAAATTATTTTCCTACCTTCTGATAATAAATGTGTACTTTGGTGTAAACTTGACAAGAGTGTCGGTGACTTAGACAAAGATATCATTTTTGGTAGTATTTATATTCCCCCTGAGAATTCTGCTTTTTTCACACAAGATATCATTGAAGATTTAGAACTGGAAGTTGTTGAAAAACAAATTAAGTATGATGCTTACATTTGTCTTGGAGGTGACTTCAATGCTAGAACTGGTCTTTTGAGTGATATTTTGTCTGAATCTGATACTGAGCTAGGTTGTCCTGATTACTTCAAAAAGGACTGTTCTGTCAAGCCAAGTAGGAATAACTGCGATAAAAAGACTAATAATCTTGGCTACAGTCTTGTTAACATGTGTACTTCCACAAATCTATTTATTGTCAATGGTAGAACCAACGGTGACCCTGTAGGTGATTTTACTTTCAAAGAAACAAGTGTCTTAGATTACTTTGTATGCTCTTTTGACTTTGCTGATGTTATCGATAGATTCTGTGTCCTTCCATTCAACCCACTTTTTTCAGATGGTCATTGTGCCCTTAGTCTTGAGGTGTTATTAAAATATCAAAGCAGTCCTGACAGTCTTGATGTACATGTACCAACTGACATAGCTCCTCAAGACAATAATGTGCCACAAAGTAAAAAGATTATATGGAACAAGACCAAAAGTGACGATTTTAAGGAGTTTTTACGAGTTGACGCTAGATGGAATGATTTGGAAAATGATATCTCCAATCCTCCTGGAATCAGGTCTCAGGATGATGTAGATAATATTGTTACTTTGGCCTCAGAATTGTTATTGGATTGTGCTGAGAAATGTGGCATGGTGAAAGATTATACAGTTTCTAATATGGTTAATAGGAAGTCGAAGGGCAAGAGAAATTTTAAATGGTTTAATGATGAGTGTAAAAATACAAGAATTGCTTATGAAATCAGTAAACGTCGATTTCATGGTTGTAGAAATGATGAAAACCTAAGAACTATGAAGGATATGAGTAAGATTTACAAAGCAACAATTAGAAGAGCTAAACAAGCTGAAGAAAAAGATTTTGCCAACAACCTGAGAAGGCTTCAAAGTAATGACCCGAAAAAATTCTGGCGTCTGATAAATGGAAGTTGTAACTCCAAGAAGAGTCATGAATCACCGAATTTACAAGAGTTTTTCACCCACTTCGCTGCACTTTATGATACTGATGAGAATGTCTCCTTGCCCGATACTGTTTTTGAAGAAATAGATAACTCAGGTATCAATGATCCTTTTACCACCCAGGAGGTTTTGAAGTGTATTAAGACCCTTAGAAATAATAAGGCTCCTGGTGCTGATTGTATAACAAATGAAATGTTGAAAAATGTACCCCCCAATGTATTATCAGTTATTACCAAGGTTTTCAATCTTATTCTTGACACTGGTGTTGTACCAATATCCTGGGCATCTGGTCTTATAAAACCAATTTATAAAAACAAAGGTGATGTCAAAGATGTTGATAATTATCGAGCTATTACACTTGTAAGCTGTTTTGGAAAATTATTCACTAGCCTGTTGAACAATAGAATTACTGTCATGCTTGAAGAGAACAAGGTATTGAGTGAAGCTCAAGCTGGCTTTAGATCTGGCCACTCAACCATTGACCACATATTTGCTTTAAAATCAATTGTTGAATTGTATTTAACTCAAGGTATGAGACTTTTCTGTGCGTTTGTAGATTATAAAAAGGCTTTCGATACTGTCAGTAGGACCATCCTCTGGAGGAAGCTACTAGCTCAAGGTATACATGGTAAAATCTTCAATGTAATTACAAATCTTTATGTAAATGCTAAATCATGTGTAGTTGCTAATGGCAACATGTCTGACTATTTTGACTCTAAAATTGGGGTCAAACAGGGGGAAAATTTGTCACCCCTCTTGTTTTCGCTATTCTTGAATGACATTGAAACATTTTTCCTTGATCATGGTGGTTCTAGCCTGGGTTTTATTGGAAGATTGTATCAGAAAGCTCACCCTGAAGCAGATGAATTATTTTGGTTTAAATTGTTCATAATACTTTATGCTGATGACACAGTCATCCTGGCTGAGAACGAAAGAGAACTCCAACAACAGCTTAATGCTCTTTATGAATATTGCCAAGAAAATAAGCTCACGGTCAATGCTTCAAAAACTAAAGTGATGGTTTTTGCGAGATCCAGAGCAAGATTAAGGAATATCCCTGATTTTATGTATGGTGACAGTATTCTGGAGATTGTTGATAATTACACCTATCTTGGAATTACTTTCAGCTGGAATGGAAAATTTGACAAAGCCAAACGAGAACTTGCCAGAAAAGCTACCAGAGCAATGTTTGCCATTATTCAAAAGGGTAGAAAACTTCATCTTGAAATTGACCTCATGCTAAAACTCTTTGATACCTGTGTGTTACCTATTTTGCTATATGGTTCTGAAGTATGGGGATATGAATCGGTTGATTTACTTGAGAAAGTTCACACCAAATTCTGTAAAATTATTTTACGATGTAGCAAATTTGTCCATAATTCTGTGGTTTATGCTGAACTTGGTCGTTATCCTATTCGTTTGGAAATTAGCCGTAGAATGATAAATTTTTGGAGCAGACTTTTGCTCGGGTCAGATCAGAAATTTTCGTATGTATTGTATAGAATACTTTTGCACTTGGTCAATACTGATAGACATGATTCCCAATGGGTCACTCATATTCGTTCATTATTCCAGAACACTGGTTTGAATTATATCTGGTTGACACAACAAGTTCCAAACTGTGTATATGCAGGAATTGCTGTTGGCAATGTTTTACAACAACAGTTTTTACAAACATGGACTCAGAAAATCGATCAAAATCCTGACTTTGCTTCTTATAGGATTCTTCAAAAACAACATTGAGAGAGAAAAATATCTCTCAGTTTTACCTGATTATCTATTACATCCTTATGTTGAGTTCAGAACTGGTTCTTACCGAATTCCTGTTAACAATCGTCGTTTAGATCTCCCAAGAAATGATAGAAGATGTAACTATTGCAATACGAATGAACTAGGTGATGAATTTCACTTCCTTTTCCGATGTCCTATGTTGACAGAACTTAGAAATAGGCATATCCCAATTTTTTACTTAAGAAACCCAAACACTCGTAAAATGCAAGACCTATTGCAAAACGAAGCACTCATCTTTGAAGTTGCTAGGTATGTTTTTGAGAGCTTTAATTTGTTGAAGGAAATGTAGGAGATTGAATCCTCCCACTTTACTTCTGAAGTTATTTTTTTTCGCTACCTTTTGAGTAGCGTGCTGTTTCTTGTTATGATTTGTTTTGCTGCCAAATGTACTTCTGATTTGTGTACCTCTATGTACCAATTTGATTGGTGAGAGTGTAATAAAAGTCATTAGTCAGTCATTAGTCATTAGTCATTGTCATTGATGCAGGCGGCAGTGGTACTTCGGCCATACTCTATTGTGGGCCACTCGCCATAGGCCTATGTTCGCGGGCACATTTTCTGGGACATTTTCATGATTCTGTAGGCATTGTCAGGAATTTACGATCAATTTTTCATGTCTCGAAGGGGGGATGATTAGTCTCGGGCACCCAGCCGTTCAAATACACTCCGCAAACTACGTGATATAAGCGTCTGGGCCAGATCGACATTTCCACTGTAATACAGTGCATTGTGGGTAATGCTATAGAAGGTCACGTGGCATAAGATGGTTGCTTCCATTAATGGATTATATTTCACCTCGCAACCTTCCAAAATGTCTGAATCTGGCAATGAATCGATTGCTGAAGTGATCTGAAACAGCGTACAACTTACTGGAGTTGAATTTCAGGCTGAAAACTGAGCAGGAATTGTGTATCCGTGTGGAAGACGTCGAGAAATACCAACTGACATTTTATGGTCGTCGCCATGATGAGATCACATGATCACTTCTCTTGCCCAATCAGCCGCCAGATTGTGATATTTTCAAATGGGAGGAATCGGCGGATGAGAATGAATGACTAGCTCTGTCCCAGATTAGCCAGTCAGCGACGGGTGATGAAATAAAATCACCGTCACAACAGAATCGTCGCTCTGTCCCAGACCCTCGTATATGCTGTGCATTATACAGGGTCTGGGCGCCCGAGACTAGGGGATGATAGGCCTACCACTGCCGCCTGCATCAATGACAATAATTCTGGTTGCAGCGCCATCTAACGTCTAAATTGCGTATACCACTGAATCGGGCAAACGTCTGAATCGCGTGTACAACTGAATCAGCTAATGAAACACTCGTCAAGGTCAAACTCATGTCAAAGTCCAGGTCAAACCGATGAAATCCGAAAAAAGGGTTTGTATCATAAAGATGAGTTGCGTATTTGTAAATAGGTCATTGAAAACGCGCGCATGCACAGTTAAGGTTTGTTCACACCAAAACCGTGCCGCGGGCCGCGACGGCGAAAAACGACGCGCGTTCACCGCCGGGAAAATAACTTAATGGATTTTCAATAAAAGGGTCACACCAAAGACGTGCGGCAATGTTATTTTATGGATACTTCGGGCAATTAATGGGTCCATTATTTCAGCCAATAGCGTCTTGTTTTATATGGACTCATTTATTCGAATATAATGTACTCATTAATTCGAATATATTTACCCATTAGATACAACACAATTTCTGCCGGTAAATACCGGATTCCACCAATCAGGATTCAGTTTTACATGCATATGGATGGACCCATTAATTTGCACCATTTCACTTCCGCGGCGATAAAACTGAATCCTGATTGGCCGAATCCGGTATTTACCGGCGGAAGTTGTATTGGTTTTAATGAGTCCATATAGATTCGAATTAATGAGTACATACTGTATATTCGATTTAATGGGTACATACTGTACTCGCGCCCCAATACCGTCCTGGGCGGGAAATCAGAGTAGGTGGTAGATTGTCATGTGGGCCGAGCTTAGTACGATCGAAATAGCCGTCAAGAAAATAGGCCCTTTTGGTATGCAACAGCAATTTGCATGTCAAAACTTCGCGGCGCTGTGGTGATTCACGGACTACAGCAAGTCATGGTCTGATCATCTTACAATGAGGCCTATTCAGAAATGATCGTTGTCGATATTGTCATCGACGTAGGCCCTGTCATGCCTGTGTATTTCGTGGGGTGTAGCGCAGTGCTCTCACCGCACAGTGTGTTACCCAAAACACGTTCCCGAATAGGGAACACCGATCACGCAGACCACGCGAGAATATACGCGTGGTTTTGAACTGATAGTACACCAATGCCACCTATTATTCATGACGATTCAAGGTGTGATTGGCCGTGCTTGGTGAANTACTACGCCGAGGCTATATATACAGTCGAGGTAGGTTACGATGGCCGCCCGAATGTAGCCGAGTACCTCCGAAGATGACGTCGATTGCGCCGCGAAGTTTTGACATGCAAATTGCTGTTGCATACCAATAGGGCCTATTTTCCTGACGGCTATTTCGACCGTACTATTATAAGCTCGGCCCACATGACAATCTACCACCTACTCTGTTCCCGCCCAGGACGGTATTGGGGCGCGAGTACAGTATATTCGAATTAATGAGTTACATGTATTTGGATTAATGAGTACATGTACGTACTTATATTCGAACTAGCAAAGTACCCGTCAAATGACGGGTGAATTTCGATTGATACCAACCTAAAGATTAGTTGCAGAAGGGACTATTTTGCTGTGGACGGGGATTTTCAGGTCGGATTTTCCTACTCGTGAGCACCCCCACGGAGGGCCCCAGCTGTCCATGCAAGAAGCATGGTGATTCTAGGCCTGCTAAGGACATGGTCTGTCCTTGTGACTTGTTTACTGACATTGCAAATGACAGGAATTGCAAGCGAAATCATGGCCAAAAAGCCCAAGTCCAATAAACCAATAATGAACCACACTTACAATACATGGCTAGAGTGTCCAATTTTGCTCGCAAATGCTGGGAATGGCGTAGGCCTAAAAACACTCTTATTTTCTAAAATTTCCCCGCGGGAGCCCCCGGACCCCCGCCGACATTTCGGCGCTCGCTGCTAAAAATAACGGCTAGGCCTAGGCCTACGGTCCGCTATTTTATTGCGTGTCGATGACGGGCTGATTTGTGACGTATGAGGATGTTGATTTTGACGACGCTGATTGGCTGACGTCACCGTGGAATGACGTTAGCGCGCCAATCACCGGTGAGACACGTACGTCACTGTTTGCTGACGTCACCGTGGAATGACGTCATAGGCACGGAAGGGAAACCACGGCAACGAACAAAAAACGCTTAAAAGTACCACTTTCGCAAAACTTTTTCAATGTCTAAGGCGCCAGAAACCTTGTCCGAGACGCAAGCTTCCCGTTGGTACCAAGTGTCGCGGCCTTCGGGCGGTAGTTTTCGCGTTTACTTTCCTCAAAAAATCGGCCTACTCTTTTATTGTATAGATTAATGAGTCCATATAAAAATAAGATGCTATTGGCTGAAATAATGGACCCATTAAAGCACCACGGTATTGCCACTTTCTGTCGACAGCCGGCGCCACCGGTACCCATTCTCCATTACTGTAGTTAAGCCTTTCGCCCCAGTGTTGGAGAATGTATGATTACACTACAATGCACGTAGTATAGCATGCGTAGTTTACCAAGTCGTTAATAGAGGTCTCCCTTAACGCGGGTAGGTGTAACGCACGATTGGGAAGCAATACTGTGGTTCTTTAATTGTCCGAATATATGTATCCATAAAATAACATTTAATGGGTCCATTAACCAAAGAGGAGAAAAGCACAAAAATTGACACACAATATATGATAAATGAAAAGGCAATTTCCAGAGTGTTTGCGAATTTTCGACCCCAAC
>NMRB01003248.1:53776-67806 GCA_002633025.1 Notospermus geniculatus | reverse complement strand
GGAATGAGAAAGTCTGAGTCTTTACCTACCCAGTTAGGTGCTGAATTCTCTCATTTCATTATTTCTAACAGGTTGATGGTGTATTGGCCATTCATGAATTCCACATCTGGCGTTTGACCGGTGACCGTATTATAGCCTCAGCCCACATTAAATGTCGAAACCTCCATGAGTATATGCGAATAGCTGAAGAAGTAAAAGAATTTTTCCACAATGAAGGAATCCATTCAACAACAATACAGCCAGAATTTGAAGATGTAAGTCCGTCAGAAGATAGGCTTATTCAGTTGGGACCTCTGTTCATTGACCTCTGCTCAACTTGATGTTTACAAAAACTAGTGACTTGTGGAACCTCTTTCTGAATGAAAGATACTGGGCCGTATTCAAAAAGGGTGTTTAAGACTTAGACACGTGTAACTTTGTCAATGCATGGTGGAAGTGTGTGCATTTAGTGAAGTTACACACGTCTAAGTCTTAATCGCGCGATGATCATCCTTTTTTAATACGGCCCTTCGTATATTTCATTGTGTTTTTCTGTTTTTCAGCTTGATACAAGAGATGGTCGTCCATGTGTTCTTGAGTGTGGTCCTGACAAACAATGTCACCCGAACACTTGCTGTGGAGAAAAACGAGTGATAGCACGTGTGAGGGATAAAGAACGGTCCCCTACGCACCAAAACACAATTGAAAATCGTCACAGCACAGTATCTGGACAATCAAATACGGGTCCTGCCCCAACCAACTCTATTAGTGTAATATCCAATCCTGGGGCTGAGGAAGTGGTGCAGAAGCCTTTAGATGATCGTGAAACGAGAGTGTGATAGTTGTGGTGTCTTCAATGAAATGTTTTTTTTCTAACTGCTGAAGTTCATGCGTGGAGACCACAGCAGTCAGGGATGTTGTGCTGGGCATTCGGAGGAGATTGCTGAGAAGTGTCGCCAACTTAAGCAAACCTGGGTTAAGAGTGACGAGAGTTGTCGGTGTGTTATATGGCATTCAGTGGAATGCACTTTTAAGTGCTAATTACAAGAACAGCATCACCTGGGAGTTATGAAATCGTTGTATTTGTGATATCTGAGTGTTCTAAGGGACTGTAAAAGTTTTGGGCCCGTTTAGTTTTGAAGTGTTACTGCCACGGATCAGGGGTCCAAGAGCAAAGATTGTGCTGGATTTCAATAGTTTACCATGTACTACCGGTAGTTACCGTAGTATTCAGCCGGTCATAACAGGTGTATGAAATAGAAGTTGCTGTCCTGCATTTTCTGAACTGGTCAGTTGTAAATTGATTGTTCTCAGCTATTTGGCTCAGGAAATAATTTTTAAAGATCTTATTTTTTTATGCATGTGGAATGTGAGAGTGGACTCTGATCTTACTTAGAGCACTGTAACCTCTTCCGTATAAAGATGGTCAAGTTATTGTGATCTTCTTATAAGAATTGATCACAGCATAAAATAATAGATTTATTTGCCTGGGTGGTTCTGCATATCTTGTGCAAACAATAAAAATGACGCTCCTCTGGGTGTTGATTTTTGGGGTCAAGAAGGTATTGAATTGATTCATTTTGAACTCCTAAATTGGGTATGGACTTCAACGTTCAGACTTAACCATACTGAAACCTGCTGATCAGTCAGCACATTGTTATATTCTCATTAAGACTAACACGTTACTATTATACTCTGTGACCCACTGTACTCAAGAACAGGGATCCTCGCCTTCTGCTCAACACTGAACTTGAGTGGAGGTAACTTCCTTACACTAAACCTTTACGTCTCCTGATACAGAGTTATCCAGTGTGGGCATTCTCATTCATACAGGTTGCCTTCCCTCTTAACAGGGCGACGAGAGAGGGTACCGTCAGATGTAATCGGTATATTATCTCAGATTTGTGCTTGGCCTCCGCGTGAACAGCATAATATTGAAGCTGGAACTGACCCTGATGTCAATGCTATGATAACTGTCAATATTACTGTTGCAGCAATTTGATTCCGGGCATTACTTTGAAGTAACATTTCCATGTGTGTTCTTCTGCACTATGTGTTGTTTTTGTCCTGTTTTCACTCTTCTTATAGACTACCTGATCTAGTGTAATACCTCTTCCATAGCAGTGCCCATTGTAAGGAAAAGTTGGTTGGAGCAAACTTATTTTCACAGGGTAGCAGCAAAAAGCAGTTCATTTTTTCACATTCTTTTGATTTCAGTTTCTGCATTACCTATCCCTATACTACATTAGGTCATTGTCTGATTTTCTGCTTGGTTCTGTTGGCTCTCATTCCTAGCCAGCGAAAATATCCCCTTTCATTTGGAAGTTATCATCTGGTGGATACCACAGGTGAGTTTTTGCCAAATGATTAGCCTTTCAGACCCCTACACATAACTTTGTAACTGCCCAAGGAGTGCATTTACCAGTATAGATAAGACTTTTCTTGGAAAGCATTCCAAATGAATATACATGTACATGTATGTCATTCCCAAGCTTGAAATGCACAGCTTACTCAAGAGCAAATTCAAAGTTATTTCCGTGTGATGTACTGGTACAGTCTTGCTTTGATTGTGTTATTTCCTTCAGTTACCTTGTATGAATCATTCCAAAGTAATAACAGACTTCATTACCAGGTAGATGCATTTCATTGCAGTTTTTTTGTCCCATTTGATACCACACCTTTTGGGCAGTTTGTATGAAATTACAAAAATCCATCTCATCCGAAGTTTCGGTAAAGTGAAAATAGTAAAAAAATGTGACGAGATTTTTGACAGCGTGGCGCAGCTGATAACTGAGGACAAACTGCCCCGAGGTATGTTTGTTCATTACATAATGTTGCTGTTATTCATAGTACCAGGCCAGTTTTGAAAATTAGGTCAAGGCCAAGTGATTATGTGGGTTCCATTTTAATCACTGGCCTGGGAACATAGAGTGACATGCCATGTCTATGGTGTTTGCTACATGTAGTGCTTTCCTGTGGTTTGTAGGCCTTACTTCCACATCCCATTTCCGGTCTCATGGCAACTAATTGGTTCAATCATTTCAGAGCCCAGTTTGGCTTGAGCCTTGTTAGCCTTTGACCTGTAGATTCTCTGATATGTTTGATGCTGAATTCTAGCATGTCTGGGAAGAGAGTTGATGGAAGTGTGGAAAAGTTTGTAAATAGGATTTTATAATACATAATTATTTATATTTTGTATGATGTCAACTGCTGTATTACAATCGTCTGAAGTGCTAGTGGTTTGAAAATTCTTGGGATATTTGTCCCTTCTTATTGCCTTATCTGTTGTGTTTATTTCTATTCACCAATGTAATGATAATGTGAACATTGCATAACAATGTTTTTATGTTGACAATCTTCGTTTTTCAATCTAATTTCACACATGGCCTGTCGACATGCAACAATTACCTCAGTGTATGATTATGGCCAAAACCAGCCTTTTGATAAAAACTTTCAACAAACCTTGACTTATAGAAAAAGAGGCAATGGAATATTCACGCTTCCTCGGATATTTTCACTGTTTATCTTAAAATTTGTCAAACTTGCCTCATTTCAACATTGTGTCGTGTTGCTCGTCAAAACTCAATGCAATTTATTCTTCAGAGATTTCTTGGATCTGACTTAAACTTAGACTTCGTGTTGGCACTGGTCTACTTTGCTTTGTACAGATTTCACTCTGGACATATCTTGCCGAGGTGAATAAATGTTAATTTAAGTGTAATTTGTTCATTTATTGTGAATGATGATAATAAATATTAACCTCTTGTATAGAAGTCGTCGATAGGGTTTTCTTTGTGTGATCAGTTGGCTGTAGATGCCAGTGACAAATTGTGTTGATGTCGAACATGATCCTCACTGATGATGATTTTAGGGGATCGTTTGATCTAATCGCAACAATGTGTGACTTATACATCAAGCTTTTTTGCTGCATCCATCTACATGTATCATAATGTCATTAAAGTCGCCATCTTACATGATCATAGCAGTAAGAATGAAATGGTGAAGAGACAAGACAGAGAGTTCTAGTATTGTTATGTAGCATATATTTCATATAATACCATATCACAGGATGCTTTAATTAAGAACTGACAAAAAGGTACTCCGACAGTTGCATTCAGTAAATTGAGACGAAAACTAGAGCCTAATTTTTTACCCTTCCGACTGAATTTATGACCCATTGAGCTCAACTCTACTACAGGGTGTTACAAAATAGAGTCAGGAAAAGGATTAAGACTCGGTGTTGTTGATTTTTTGCAGTTTCTAGTGTTTCTAATTCCTCTGATAGAATCCTCGATAGCCTTTGCTGGCGTCGGTGGCAGTCACGGCACCATGTTTTTGCAGTCTGCTGGGTGGTTTTGCATCATAGATAGGGGGCACTGAAAAAGAATGAAGAGTCATTGAATTCACAATTACAGCTGGTTGTTGCTGAGGTGCATCTTGTTGGGGGTTGCTATTTGTGGTGTCTCCAGTGTTACCCGAGGGGTCAGGCTCCCAGATCTGTCTGGTCTGATTGATCTAATATCCTGGGTTTTACATCAACTTACTTCTTGAAGGTTTGGGAACCATCCATGCTTTGAAATCTTGTTTTTCTTGTTCACGTTGACGAAACTTTTGATAACTGCTGACATCGTTTCTGTTGAGGCTGTACAAGGGCGTGGTTATCCTCGCGGCTTGGGGTAGACTCCTCCGAGTGAGTTGTTCATTGAGCTGACTCTCATCGTACAGACGTGTCAGACCTTGAAATTTAGAAATGAAGCTGTATGTAATATGGCCACACATTTGTTGTTTGCTTTGCATGCTTTACATTTTTCATGCGATAGAGAGCACGCCTCTTTTTGATAACCCTGGTATTCACCAGGCATTCCAGTTTCCTCCTTTTCATTTATTTGCCCAATAGGCCTTGTTGATAAAGCTAATAGTGGTACCGTATTTGTGACCTTCCACAGCAAAACCAGGCACATGTCGCTTTTAGCTTGGCAGGTTGAGACTGAAATGTTTGTCAGTTTCAATACTGTATGTCTTTTATGAAGTCTGAAATAATCTATTTCTTCCATTCTCTCCTGGTGTCATCTTAGTTCGTTTAGGCTCAACTTCTGAGCGACATGTGCCTGGTTTTGCTGTGGAAGGTCACGTTTGGCGCTTCGTGCCATTCTAGTTCATACTCACCATCAACAAACATTATATTAGATCCACTTTCTCCTAAAACTTGTTTTATATGTCGCCAGTTTCCACCAATTGCTCCTTCTCGTGTCCGTTGTAGTCCTGGGTCGGGGTATCTATACGCCTTCTTATCAACGAGTTCAAGATATTTTTGAAAATAGGCATCATTGTTCGGCAAGAGGCGTCTCATTGCTTCTTTTTCATAGGGGCCAGGGACACCGTAATCCTACAAACAAAATTTAGAAAGGTTTGCCACAATGCAACAGGAAAGATTTCAGTCAATTCATCTGATGCAGGGAAGTTCAAAGGAAATGAACGAACCAGGGGCCATATGCATAAAACATCCAAGTGTACTAAAAATTTCCTTATCTTTTGTTTGGAACAATAGTTTAAGGGAAATTTTACACTTTAGATGTTTTATGCATACGGCCCCTGCACATTATTGTCCAGTTTATCCTGAAACACACAAACTTACAGATCTGACATATCTCCAGTTGCCATCTGTGAGAGTGACGGGCACGTGGCTTGGTAACTCCCGGCCCTGCATGCCCATCCAGTCATTCATGGTCGAATATGATGTTCTGGAAGAGAGAATTGACACACATTAGTTTGATCGGACCATTCTAGTTGAAGACAGTACAGTCTCGCATCATCCTATCCTATATGGAGGGATGTGCTTGTCTCTGTTTCCAGTCACAGAGAAATTACCCCCCCCCCCCCATCTTGGTCTATAGCAGAATGACCAGGAGGCCCTAAGGACAGAAGAGTTCAGCCCCAATGGTCTAACCTTGTTCATTTTGACCTCTGTATGGAAGACACCTCGTATTTAAAGACAGCGTAAGTCCCAAAGGTGGCCACAATGGAGAGGTTATATTGTATTTCCACTGGTAACTCACCAGATTGACAAATTCACCAATACACATGGATTTGATGTCCTTGCCCAATGTAAAAGCCAATGATTACTAAGTCTTATACTACCTACTTATATGGTGTCTCCAATGTATTTTGACTGTCAGGCAGTTATCTTTTCAGAATGCTTTAAACTAAGCAAAGC
Source organism: Notospermus geniculatus (assembly GCA_002633025.1). NCBI lineage: Eukaryota > Metazoa > Nemertea > Pilidiophora > Heteronemertea > Lineidae > Notospermus > Notospermus geniculatus. The sequence goes on along the minus strand of NMRB01003248.1, from coordinate 61,613 downwards.
GTTTATATGCCTGGAAAGCCATGGTGGCACAATGAAGAATGTGACTTTTGTGTTAACATTCTTTTCAGGCAGAACAAATGACTTGGATGTGTTTTCAGTTCTATTAGACCATGGAAAATAACCAAACGAATAATACAGTAACCTCTGCCAGGAGGACATCTCCCGATAAAGGACAGCAAAATTGTTGTTTCTATTCATTTTGACCTCTGTAATCAGAACAATTCTAAGTTCAGAATCTGTCAGTCCTAAAGTGTCCAAAAGTTGATCAGATATTCCACCATTCCAACATGATCTGGGTGTACCGGTACTTGTACTTACAGTGATCTTGAAAAAGGTTTACACTGTGGCCCATGAATTGGTCCAGATGGTCGATAGGGTTCTAACTGGGAGTGTATACCCATGGACATGTCAATCTGTGGTGGATTGTGATCTGAAATTCAGAAGGAAGAATCCAGTGTTACAGGAGGACTAGAAAACAAACTTGCATGCACAGAACTCAAAATTTATAAACAAGCTTACTTTAATGAATTTTTGATAGATCTCGTGCAGAAAACCACATACAACATACCTCGAAACCCTGCAATACCTAATCCTCAGTAATGAACGCACGATCAAATATGAATAAACCACAACAACGATTGCCTGGCCCAAATGACTTGGTGGAATATTAAAAAGTCACAGCTCAATGGTTTAGAACAGTCTACCAAGGCACAGCGACAGAGCACAACATAGAAACCAGCATTTATTGGAGAATAGTTGATCACAAACTGCAATACACAGTTCAATATGTGATATATTGACCACAGCATAGGCAATGCCACAATCAGAACTATGTGATCACCAACCCAGATCATTACTCTACACAATATGCAATGTTTTCCATGTTGAATATTCAAAGCAAACATTCTTCTAATCTTGGAATCCCCTTTGGGGCAAATAGCAAATAGATTTTATTATCCATTTTGTTATGAAATATAATTGAAATGTTTTTTTTTCATTTTAATGCCTACAATACCAAACTCCATGACATGGCATTACAAACTTGAGATTTCTACACAGAAAAGGCTATAGGCCTAAAACACTTTGATTTTAATAGTTTGTTCAACATTTCTTCCAACTAGTGGTGGTTAGAACATGCTTGGAGGAATTATTACTCCAAGGTACATGTATTATCTTAACTCACTGAAGACCATGAGAAATTCACCAACATGAGTTTTGTTTGAAGCATTGTTGCTCACTCCGAACTCACTGAAGGATATTCCTGAAATATTTTCAAGAATTTGCCATTTGTGCACACCCCTTCTGTTGTCTTAGATCTAAATGCTGTGATAGCGACAAAGAATTCACACAAAAACTAAGTCAAACTTCTGATTAGGCGGGTGATATGAGAGCATAGAACCTGCAGCATGTGCAGAGAGCTTTGAAAACTTACCTAAAGAATGGCATGTGTATGAATCCATCTGGATTTCCTTTAAAAAAAGAAGGATAAATATCAGTGAAGTGGCATGGAGTCCAGTCCAACATTCGCTAAAGGACTGTGGCCTAGGTAAACCAAGGTAGGCTAGGCCTAAAGTTGTTTGCTTTCACCAGAGCACTAGGCCTACCGCAATTTGGGGATAATCTTAGGTTTAATAAGCGACTAGCCTAGGCCTACCATGGAGGACCCTTAAGGGAAAAAGCAGGCCAATTGCTTTAGCCGAGTTTGTTTCACATGGAATTTGTTAAACCTGAAGTCTGCATTATGAAATTATCTCAAGGATTTGGTGTGCCATAATGAGGTAATAATGAGGTTCTAAATAGCTCCATTAATTGTGATTAATCGGTCATTTTCTTACAGGCCTAGTAACTGTACCAGATCTATACCAGTTAAATACATAGCTTCCCCTCAATCTTCATAATCATGCATCATGAGCCACATTCTTTAATAACGATCAAGGAAGTATGTACTTCCATGTAACGATCAAGGCCAATAAAAAAATTCTTGGCCAATTTCTTTCTCTACAAGGGGCAGGCCATCTGAAAGGGTTAACCAACCAAGTACCGCTACAATCTTTTGCTTTGGATATTGTTTAAGAAAAATGAATTTGAAAGTCAGAAGTACATTTTTGACAGATCCACTTCATGTGCCACCAACCACGTGGAACATTTGAGAGGTTACGTTTTCACCAGGGTAACCATTGAGTCAAAACGTCACTAAGGGAGGTAACCATGACGCCATGACCATTGTACTACACTCCAAGCAGCGCTGAAGTGCACCCCACTGGGGACGAGTTTACCGCAATGAGCGGGAAGTTGGGTCGCGTTTTCAGTCTTTGTGTCAGTCATCCTTCCAGTTGGTTTGTGCCAGGTTTGAACGCGGTAAAGTTCGACATGGGAAAAATAATTCGGAATAGGACCGAATATGGCGTGGGGTGCGACGTTTGTGCCATCGATCCATTCTATTCTTCTCATAGACAAAAACTCACAAGTATCTAAGAGCTATTTGGCGGGATGGATACCGATCATGTGCGGCGGAACTCTCTTCCCGCGCTTTCTGTTCTGATGTCATACGATGATGAGTAAGGCGCGGCGTTTACTGGCCTTTTTGATGCGTTTCTCACCGCATGAATTTTGTGAATAGGTCCTTATATCCTCAGGATGTAGTACCCGCAATAAAGATGCCTTCCCCCTGGCCGAATTTTCTTAGTGCGCGAGAGCAGTTAGAGGCGACCGAGGGCTCCGTTGGGGCCTCTCGTCGCGCACCAGGCGCAGCTCTTTCGAGAACATCCGCATCTGCACCAGGACCCGCCCATTGTGTCGGAGATGTTCGCGCCAATTCTGCGGTGTGTGAAGCACTTACGAACGTTTCGGACGCGAATTCTCTGCCTTTCGGCCGTGGCCGCGATCCCGTTGGTCAAAAGGGCGGCGCCCGCAACGGCGTTTCATGGAAGGCACTCGGGACGAGGTCTTTTTTCACTTAGTTATTCTTCTCCCCCATTTTGTTTCTGCTCTCAAAATATTTCAAGCCGTTTCAAACTCTGACATGAAGTTACTTTGCTTCACGAACGGGAATGACTGAAAATAGCCCGCATGACCTACAGCCATGACAGAATGAGATGGCAGCAGCTCTCAGTCAGATTGTCGTCATTGACAAAACCATATGAATTCAACCTCCAGGTACGTCAACACCATCAGCACAGAGAACAAAACAACGAAATTATATCAAAAATTTTATTAAAAGACTATTCTTTCCATAAATAGATTTAACAAATCATTCATCATGCATCATGTTTCTTACCAGAATCTTAAAGAGCAGAGCCACCTGGTGGACTAACCCAATACCACATACCCAATACCACTCAGTGGTAAACGTATTCAATTCTTTTTCATAAACCTAGAATGGATAAAATCTCCAAAAATTTATGAAATTAGTCGATGGCAGTCCATCACAAGGATTCCTTCCTTCCCATGTTCTTACTGCCAAATTCCTGGTGCTGCTGAGCAATATGCTGCAGTATGGAAGGTGGCAGACACTGTTTTGAACATCTTCAGCCACTGCTAAAATGNAGCTGGCACCCGCGGCTTGATGTTCCCAACTAAACTATTCGTTTGAAATTGCTCTAATACTCAAACAACTTCGTGTTTTGGGTGTATTATATGACTTTTTAGGCATTTATGATCTTTTTCAGTCATCGAAGAACGAAATATTGTGTGAAACAAACATTTTGGCACGCTGCCAGCGGTTGACCAGAAATTTTGGTCAGGTAGCAGCCCTTTTCAGAGATATCCTCGGATGAGGTAGATCTGGGTACGAGATTGTGGCCGCTTATGCCGCTAGCACTAGCTGCCTCATCGCTTTCCAGCTGGCTGGAATATAGTGCGCGTACATTTGACACCGCAAATCTCAAATAAATGTTAATAAAGTCAAATTATATAAAACAGTATACAGGTATACATTTACCAAACGTAGAAATGTAAGATTTGAGACGAATAAATGTTGTACATGATCAGAATAAGAAGCTTGTTCGCGGAAGTTACAGGCATGGGATGTGATAAGGCTCTCACTTTCTTAGACTGGTCCCCTGTCGTAGTTCTCGCTTCACTACTACGACAGGCATTTTGAACGCCAACTCGGCATGTGATTGGTCAACTGTGATTGGTCAACGGTCGCGCCATGAGTCATCATCTATTTCTAGAGACTCCCGCAACGTTACGAGTCGTCATTGCTCATTTGCATACGTGTGTCAGAAAACAGGCAAACATGGCGGACGCGGCCTGTCGTAGTAGTGGAGGAACGGAGCGATACGACAGGGGACCAGTCTATCACTTTCTCACACTTTTAACCAATCAGAGGGCGTCCTTTGTTCACGTGCTTCTCTTGACCAATCAGATAATTAGGTCGACGAAAAAACGTTTCGTGTACGTGCCCATGAAATTCTTCATTCCATTTGGCTAGATTGGTACCCGATCCTCCGGGGACCAGTCTACCATTTGGCATTTATTGGAACTACGATCCTCCGCAGGAAAAGTAGGGACCTGGTGGCAGTGTCACTAGGTCGAAAGAATGGAGACAGGTGGCGCTGTGAGCAGTTTGGGAACCCAGCACAAGATACTTGTGCTCATCGATTTTACAAATTATTTGATATTAAAGTAATCATACCGAAAATTTAGTGCCAGTATTTGTAAACATACTACTATTTAAACATTCGGTTGGGTAATTCAATGTTTTTTAAGGAACAAAGTAAGAACTCTTTCGAATCCCTACGCATTTGTTTATGCAACGGTCGGAAAGATATTCATCATGGATTTGCGCTGTGCAAAAGTAGTACGTACCAGTCAACTAGCCCTAAGGGGCATTGAACTCTGGGTACGAGATTGCCCCTGGGGTATTACCAATCGACGTCATCTTCGGAGGTAGAAATCAGGAAAAAGTACATAATAACACCATTTTTTGTAGATCAACTTGAGTATATTGGGACGAGCTTTCGACACTACCGTGCCTTCATCAGGTCTGACAACAAAGATTAACAAACATCAATATAGCAGGCACAGTGGACAATACAATGATTAAATAATTCTAAACATCTGGCAAGCATACCACTACATCCTGAGTGTGGTGAGCTGGTGTAGTTACAGCAATAAAGAGTCCAAAGGATAAGCCGTGACTTGGAACTGGATAAGCTGACCAACAAAACAGAAAAATCTACTGGTAAATAAACTGTTATGATAATCATCTTACAGTAGTATACATCTGTATCCAAGTGAATGGTCATGTATAATGAGCAAGGAATCCTCGACCCCCGATCATTGCTTACAGGCAACCACCAAATCTCAGGAGAACTCTTGTGCGCAGTAAACTGTCCAGCAATTTGCCCACGGGTACCTTCCCTTGCCAAAGTAAACGATGCAAACTGTGCCCACTGATCAAAACTGACAATTCTATCCCAATACCTGGCAATTCAAACAATTTCAACCCTTCTGGACACTTTACATGCAGTTCTACTGATCTTGTGTACCTCATTCGCTGCAATCTTTGCCCACATGCATACTACATAGGTGAAACAGTGGACCATTGAAATGTTCTCCTATGGGTACAAACATGTTTTGCTCTCTGATAGATTGCTTGTGGCCATTCATGCGTTGCCTGAGTGATTGACCAGTTTCACCTATGTGCCGCGTGGGCAAAGATTGCAGCGAATGAGGTACACAAGATCAGTAGAACTGCATGTAAAGTGTCCAGAAGGGGTGAAATTGTTTGAATTGCCATTCACACCTGTTCTCCATGTGCTGTGTGTAATACACCTGTTCTCCATGTGCTGTGTGTAATAATCTCACACATTTCCCAAAAGTGAAGCTCTTCAGAAAAAGGCTTTAGTCTCCTTTTGCACTGAAAGACAGGTATGCCAACCCACTGTTATCGACGCTACAATTAATCCACATGTAGGCCTACTCATATCTCCAAGCCGCCCTAGGCCTAAACCAACATTCACAACTGCTGGTTCCGATTCCTCTGGTTTCTGTAGCAGTCTTTAATGGTGGAGATGTATGATTCTTGTGTCTGAATTATTACAGCCAGATGATGCAGACAAGAGTAGAGAGGAAGGTATGGAAATTGAAGAGGGAGAGATGGAGGAACAGACACCGAAGTAAGTATCTTTTGGAAAGCAGAAGTCCTGGGTTTCCCTGTTTTTTCTCTTGCCTGTTGGCTTTTACTTTGTACTTCAGACCTGCCAAGTCTCACGCATTTTGCGGGAGACTCACGCATTCACACCTGTTCTCCTGTGAGCTGTGTGTAATAATCTCACACATTTCTCAAAAGTGAAGCTCTTCAGAAAAATCGTTCCCCTATTTCACAAACTAGGTCTTCCAACCGCCTTTGCAGACTATCGTCTGCTCAGGCAGCGCTCGTGCCATCTGCGGTTTGATTCTGTAACCAGTGTGTTTTACTGCCAATACTGTCTGACCATTCGCCGCCCTTGACTGAAGGACATTATGCGCCATGTCATTTGTGCAAATCTTTGAAAGTTGATCACGTTTCAGATGCTCAAGCAAGGCAACCTCAAAATAACCTATTCTCCAGCAAAATCTTTCCCAAGCTCCAGCAAGGTATCAGAACACCCTTGGCAGGTCTGGAACTTATAGATGAAGAGATTATACGGAAGGGTGGCAAATCGAGGACCTGTTACCCCACGAGAAATCCCTCCATAAAAAATGTCAATTTGTTGTTTCAGTTCCATTCCAATTGACTACAACATGTACAGAAAATTCTGGGCGTTACAGGATTATTTCCGAACACCTGTCCAATGTTATGACAAGCTGGCATGGAGAAAGTTTACCACAGTAAGTTTTCCTTATCCTAATTTGACCAATACTTGTTGAGCTGTAAACCATGAGGTACATGTACATGTGTCTGGTCCTAAGGCGCTGATCATCAACCAGGTTAAAACGCAAGTCCGCATGCCTTGCGATTGTTGAACGTCATCAGGCGTCATGCATCATTCTGACATTACAAAAAAATGCGTCATTCACAACCGATGATGACGTTGATCATTGGCCTGTTGTTTACCCAAAATGGTCAACTTAAAAATTTATCATGTTCCTCACAGAGATTTTTGCTCAGAAGCATTTTAGCAGTTCTGTAGGGCCTACTTAATGATAGAAAAGTAAAATTAGAAATTGAGTGCAATAATGTTTTAGTTATATTTGGCCTAGAAACAGGGTGTGCTATTCAGAATTAATTGGAAAACAACGTTAGCCTCACTGTCAGTGATGCAGTTCTGACCTGGTTGATAGTCAGCGCCACGTCGTGGATTAGTTTTGCCGGTACCTCATTCCAGACCTGCAGTCACTGGTGAGTACATGTAATATGTTAATGAGCCCAAAATTTTTGCAAAGGTGATTCCAACCGGATAAAAGTGCCTTGAACCGAGAAAGTCAGTTTTCTGTGGCGGTATGGCGAGGGGCGGTATAATGAGCATGGACTGTACTCGGTATGGCGAGGGGCGGTATAATGAGCATGGACTGTACTCGGATCAACCATGCAAAGGATAATGGTCATTCTTATCCATTTTTCAGAATGCCAGTGATGTTCTGAGTGCTTTTGCAAGTTACAAGCTGGATGATTTTAGGTCCTCCAAGAAAAAACTTGAACACCACCGACAGAAGCAATCCGAGACATATTTTGCCAAATATTTAACAAGTTCAAAGGTATGCTTCACATGTACCATGATATTTTTGTTCAGTGTGTCTCTGGAACATTTAAAGCCTCACTGTATTGAATTCAGAAAGTCCTTACGTCCTCCGACGTTAGTGCAGTGGAAAATGTACTACGCTCTATGTGAATACATTAGAGCTCTGC
>NMRB01003248.1:6292-24613 GCA_002633025.1 Notospermus geniculatus | reverse complement strand
TATTGGCTCACTAAGTGACCCTTATTTTCGTGTCAGATTTTTCGTTTCCGTGCGATTGTGGAGTCATGTTTTGTCCAATGTTATTGATCGTGGTATATATATACGGTGAATTGTATGTAGTTTTGTCTGAGGTCAACGAAATTTTGATACGTTGCATAGTTTTTGAGATATTAGGTTTTTTTGGAGCTGAAAGAGCGGATGCGTATCGTGCGTGAGGCTGGATTTCCTTCCTGGCAATGAGAAATGAGTTGGGTCTGTGGAGGACGAAAATGGACCGAATCTGATTTGCGCGAGCGTGAGTTAATTGGGTTGAATTGTGTACGGAACTTGGCTCGAAAAATATTCAAGTTGTCATTAGTTTTTGTTTGTCAGTGCGTTTGATTTTACCATAACGTCGTTGTCGAGAGAAAAGAGACCGAATCGACGGATTCTTTCCCGAGAACGCAAGACTAGCCGAACAATAACCTGGTCGCTTGTTTTACTTCAGTCGTGTCTGCAGGGATTACGCTACATACATGCATGGAGCTTGCGTGTGGTGAATAGCCTAAGTAGGTCACGTTTACTACATCATGTATGTAGTATTTGGCGATGATGTGTATAGTGCATTCTTACTACTAGCATGTTGACCAGCGGCGAACAAATTTTGAGGGAGTGTGTGTTTGTCTTTGAATATCTTGCGGTAAAGAGTCTGTTGCTTAATATTGATGAGTGTGTTTTGGAGAGGGGTAGGCCTAGTTTCTTGGTTAGAATCCATTGATTAATCGTTAACCGTCAAATCCAACTTCAGGGCTTAAGATAAGAGGAGTAGGGCCTATTTGCTTAAAGCCCCACTGGCACTGTATTGAATGTGAAAAACGCAAATCATCGCCGCGATTCTCGCACGACGTCACGACGTCAGCGTAGTGTAAAATGTACTACGCTCTGTCAGAATACATTTAGAGCTCTCCCTGCAGTTTTTTTCAATGCGTGCTGAAAACTAGGCCTGGATTCTGTGAAGTGCGTATCAGGCAAGCATTTTGGGGACCTTCACAAGGCTATGGGACCTGTATGTGCACTCTCCTAACGTTTTGATAATATCGTAAAATTCAATACTGTGGGGCTTTAAAATACTCCTTGAAATCTCAAAATACTCCTTCATTCCAGAACTGAAAGAGTAAAATATATATTCCTTGAGATTTATCAGTTTGCAATACTTTACTAATGGAATACTCCTTTGAAGCGTGAAAATACTCAGGGCCGTATTTAAAAGGGCCGAGGGNACAAAACGTACAAAACGTGATTATTTTCGGCTAAACGTGTGTGTATTCCCAAAACGAATATATTTCTTGCAAAACAGATGTAAGTTTGTCGATAAACACGAAAGTTTTACCCGATTTTGATATTTTCTCGCAGAGATGTCGGCTCGCAGAGAGCAAACCGCAGAGGTGTTTGCCAAACGAAGACGCTAGATGGCGCTCGATACTATCGCTGTTTTAGTCTGCGGTTTCTCGTCTTAGCATGAGCCTCCGTGGCCAAGTGGTTAGCACGCGCGGTTATCAAGCGGAAGGGTGTGGGTTCGAATCCTGTCGTGGCATTTTTTTTTCACTTCGTTAGTTTCACTTCATTTTATTTTTCTTCTCGACTTTATCATATCGATCTCGCGTGGCTCTCAGACTAAATTTTGAAAAATTAGACCTAGGCCTATGAAAAATAATTAATCATGAGAAAAATAATTAATCATGAGGCCAACATTCCATCATTAGTACTGTGGAGGGAGAATATCCAAAAAATAAAGCAGAAAGAATGACACACAAAATGATATAATACGTTGTCTCCAAAAGGGGCCGTTTATTTAAGCCTTCATTTTACCAAATAGACGTAAAAATTGTTCTGCTTGGCCTGGTGGTCAGGACCCCTTTGTGTCCACCTGCCTGAAACTGACGACTGGACTTTTTCTGATGATTAATTATTTTTCATAGGCCTAGGTCTAATTTTTCAAAATTTTGGCTCAAAGAATGCAATATTCTGTTCACAATTTTCTGACAGCCACGCGAGATCGATATGATAAAAAGTCGATAAGAAAAATAAAATGAAGTGAAACTAACGAAATGAAAAAAAACGTCACGACAGGATTCGAACCCACGCCCTCCCGCTTGATAACCGCGCGTGCTAACCACTTGGCCACGGAGGCTCGTTCTCCAACAGGCGAGAAACCGCAGACTAAAACAGCGATGGTATCGAGCGCCATCTAGCGTCTTCGTTTGGCAAACACCTCTGCGGTTTGCTCTCTGCGAGCCGACATCTCTGCGAGAAAATATCAAAATCGGGTAAAACTTTCGTGTTTATCGACAAACTTACATCTGTTTTGCAAGAAATATATTCGTTTTGGGAATACACACACGTTTCGCCGAAAATAATCACGTTTTGTACGTTTTGTATGTCTGTTTTTACACAGAAATATCTGTTTCGGCACAAAAACATCTGTTTTACACTTACAAATACGTTTTGTGCACGTCTAATTTATGCGGACATAACCGCCCATACGCAATGGTGCAGCTGTCATGGGGTCAGCTTGTCCACAGGCTATTTCTTTCGGATTGTTTCGGAATCCGGAAGAGTCCTTGATAGCCCAGTTGCCTACAGTACAATTGTAACGAAGTATATTCTGTCTATACGTTGATAAACATCTTTGACGACAAACATTCGTTTAATTAGGTTTATTTGCCCGAAATTGACAAACAATGAACATGACAACTTTCTTCTTTCTATCTCTATCGTTCGCTTCTCCAGACTCCCCCTAGATGGCTCTGTAAACATCCAATAGGCCTACTTAGCTTTGTCTCATTCTCAATAGATGGCCCTACCGAAACATCCTTTAGTTCGTTCACAAGCTTAAGGTGGCAGCACCTACCAGTACCTGACTTATCACTATTAAAGGGGCCTACCCACAAGTATTATTTTCTCATCCTTCACAACATTCTCCCCCTTCTCGCTAGCTAGTCTAGCGACCCCTCACACGGCTACTAAAACTACCAACTTAACACATCCTTAGATCCATGACACAGAAATCTACGTTATCCGACATAAATTTGGAAGCGATTGTAAAACTTGAACATCCAACCTCTATACTGATATATCAATAATCCACTGATTTGAATTTTTCACTCAGATAATCCTATGCGAATTTTCCTTAGAATTTTCCTTGACAGTCCTATCACTGAATTACTAGAAGTCCTGGCATTCTTGTATTTCTCATACTGCACAGTCCTTGAATTGTAATTACTTACTTCCTTATTTTAAAAGTCCAAAATTATTCAGAATATGACAGTCCAAATATAGAACACTTTTCTTAAGAGTCCAAAATATTCAGAACCTGACAGTCCAAATAACAACAATATAATGCGGAACACTTTTTTAACTTTTAAATACCAAGTGTAATATTCATTTTCTCCTCAATTGTAGACTATAGTCCGTTCCGAAATACTTTCACATCACCAATTTCAATAAAGTCCTCTGAATATAGTTATTGTCTCTTGATGCTATCGCGATTCACACACACTCCAACGGACAAAGTTTAGTAATTGCACGTGTCATCGTCTTCTTTCCGATTTGAACGCTAGCTACCCGGACGTGCCCATCCTTCCCTGGGTGTACCGCTGTGATCCGGCCCAGTGGCCATTTTCCTCGGTTGGTATCTGGGCTGATGACCAACACCACATCTCCGACTTGCAGATCTTTCTCTGACTTCATCCACTTACTTCAACTGAGTCAGCGCAGTCTTGAAACATCCAGGAACACTTTAGGCACAATAAAACTTACCAAACTTATTCGGGAAAAAGATAGCAGCGCAAAATTGACGGAGTAAAAATGAAATGCGGCCTCACGGCCGGTTGATGGGCAGACAGTGAAGAGCTCGTCAAACCTCGGGAAACATCGGAAAAATCTCCGGCAGTCAGCGACTGTACGCTACTGCCCTCTGTCGCCAAAGTTAGAAATTTGGCGGCAACACCCAGTATTGCTGCAATAGCTTTCTTGGCCGCTTTCACCATTATTTCATGCACGCCGCCAAAATGAGGCGCTAATGGAGGATTGAAAGTCCACTTGATTCCTTCCTTGGCTGTGGCTGCGATAATCTTGTCCTGATCAAACTTGTCGACCAAATCACGAAGATCTCTCTCACCGCTGATGAAGTTTGTTCCGTTGTCGGACACCATTTCTATAGGGACACCTCGTCTGTTGATCATTCGATTCAGGGCGTTCAGGAACGAATCGGTATCTAAACTGTAAGACATCTCCAAGTGGATCGCTCGGCTCAGCAAACACGTAAATAAACAGAGATATCTCTTGGTCCTAACGCGCCCTCGTCCCTGTTTTGTCAAGTACGGACCCCCATAGTCGACTGAGGACCTGGCAAACGCTCTCAGCGGCAACATTAATCTTCTCTTCGGAAGGGGTGCCATAATCTGTTTTGCTGCTTTTGCTTTTCTTCGCTTACATTCGTGACATTCTTTCTCCCAATCTCTGATTGCTTCTCTGCCCGCTGGAATCCAAAATCGTGAAGACAAATGCGCTAACGTCTGGTTCGTACCTCCCGCATGATTCGCTTTCTCGTGATAGTACTTTACGATCAGTACTGTGACCCGACTTTTCCGAGGCAGTATCACCGGGTATCTTGCATCATACGACAGAAATTTTGCATGTTCTAAGCGTCCTTGACTTCTCATTAACCCATCGTCATCTAGTACAGGATGCAATCCGAGAATTCTGCTCGAGTTTGGCAATGGCCTGCCCGTTCCTAAAGCATTGTACTCTGCAGCATAGCTTTTCTGTTGCGCCTTACTGATGATACATCGTTCCGCCTCCGTGAGTTCTTCGACCGTTAGCTCGCTCTTTCTCTGTTCCTCCCGTGACAAGCGACAGTTGTCTACAAACCGCTGTACCCATGCGTGAATTCTGATGAGTTTCAACCAACTTGAATATTTCTCTGGATCTACTAACCATTCTGGACTTCTTGTCACCATTGATTCCTTCGTCACATACGTTCTCTCTGTTTCCTTTCTTTCAACTTTCTTCATTTCACTCTCAGTGTCTTTTCCTTTCTCAAAACTGTCCTCCGGCCATTCATTTTCAGGTTCTTCCAAAAACTTTGGTCCATTCCACCATAGGCTACTTTCTCTCAGTTTGTCTCTGACTTCATACCACGCGAAAGCAGGTCGGCAGGATTCTCTTTGGTAGAAATATGACGCCACTGTTGTGGGTTACTATACGTGTGGATCTCGCCGACTCTGTGAGCGATGAACGGCTTACACTTTCTACTTGGACCCCTCAACCAGTACAGAACGTTCATACTGTCGCACCAAAACTGTACCGTATCCATTGGGACTTCGATTGCTGATATGATTGTTCTTGCTAACCGTAGACCAACCACTGCCCCCATCATTTCCAACCTGGGGATACTGACTGCTGCTAACGGCGCCACTTTCGTTTTTGAAGCTACAAATCTCACTGCTACTTGACCACTACTGTAGGTTGTCCTCGCGTAAATGACTGCTCCATAAGCCTCTGAAGACGCGTCACAGAACGTATGAAGCTGCAACGATTCGATTGTCTCATCCTGTCCCAACCGTATGCATCTTGGAATTTTCACTGTACCCAGTACTGGCAGATCTGCAAACCAATTTTTCGCTTTCTCACTCAAGTCTGGATTCAGTTCTTCATCCCAACCCTGGCCTTGTGCCCAAATCTCCTGTAACAGCACTTTCCCTCTGACGATGTATGGCGAAAGAAACCCCAACGGATCAAAAATTGTCGCCAATTTTCTCAGGAACATTCTCTTGGTCAACTTGACATCGTCAGCTGGTGAGTTGAAACGAAAGCTGAACACATCTTCACTTGCTATCCACAGAACGCCCAATGTCTTTATCGATGGAAGCTGCCCCTCCTCTAAGTCAATCTCTGCTGCTCGATCTCCCTCCGGTATCTGACTCAAAACCGTTGCCGAATTGGACAGCCATTTTCTGCAGTGCATTCCTGCTGCCTCCCACAGCTCTGACAACTCCATGTACAGCTGTATGCCGACTTCATCGTTTATCTTTGAATCCATTGAGTCATCCATGAAAGTCGATTTCTGGACTGTTTCCGCTCCTAGCTGCATTTCAGGCTCGTGCTTTTCCGCATTCTTCTGCGATACTAACTGTGCCAGAAATGGCGATGAGTTCACTCCGAAGACAACTCTGCTAAACTCGTACTCATCGGCTTCTTCATCCGTGTTCAGGTCTCTCCACAAGAATCTGTGGTAGGGTCGATCTCGTTCACAGATTCTGATTTGCAAATACATCTCAGCAACATCTCCGATCAGTGCTACTGGTTCTTTCCTAAATCTCATGAGGACATCGACGATCTCTTTCTGAAGTTTCGGTCCCTGGTGTATCGTATCGTTTAGTGAAACTCCTTCACACTTTGCAGATGCGTCAAAAACAATACGCACCTTCGTTGTTGCTCTGTCTAATCTTACGACTGGAAAATGTGGTAAGAACCACTTGGCCTCTGGTTGTTTCTCTTCTTTTGGTACTTTTCTAACATAACCTTTCTTGATATACTGCTGTATAGTCTCGCTGTAGGCTTTTGCAACTTCTGGTGTTTTTCTGAGTCTCCGCTCCGTGTGTTCCAATCTCTGCATAGCCATCTCCTTGTTATCTGGTAACTTTGGTGGACCATTCTTCCATGGCAGTTGAACTTCATAGTGACCATCAACATTCACCATTGTCTCGGTGACTGTACTCAATATCTCTTGATCTTCCTTCGACATTGCTGTGACTTTTCTGTCTTCTTCTTTCACTTCTGCATTTTCTACACTCCAAAACTGTTTTATGCTGTTGTTTATCTCATCTAACACCTGACGATCTCGCGAAAAGTATGTTCTAGCAAAATGAGTTGCACCTTTTCCCTGCTTCTCTCCTTCCGGGCATCCAACACACGTCCATCCCAGCTTAGTCAATCTAGTGACTGGTTCACCTGTCTCACCGATGATCTCCTTCAAAGAGGCGTGTAACTCGGGGTAATCCACTCCAATTAACAAATCAACTGTCTTTCTCTGTCCTGCTTTGGGAAACTGAACGCCCTTGAGATGATCAAACTTCTCTGTAAATTTGCTCCAATCTATTGCCTCCATGTCTCCAGTAACGTTGTCTGTGGTGAGCGCTGTTATCTGCATATCTACTCTCTTGTTTAAACTTTCTAACCCTATCTCAACCGGTGCTGTCTCAAAAGTCTCTGTCATACCATTCAGTACACTCACTGTAGTTTTCTCTATCTCTCCATGTACCCCTAGCTCCTCTGCAATAGCTGTGTTGACATACGTAGTAGTACTGGCATCGTCCAGTAACGCGTTTACTTTAATCCTCTTCTTGCCGTTCTTGACTATGACTGGGACTGTACGAAGACCTATGTACCCTGAGGCTCCTTCACCATCAGTTGACATTGTCCTACTGGCATTATTTCTATCTGTCCCTGTGTTAGCTTTCGCCTTTCCGGTTTCCTTCTGCGCTGTCGACTGTTCTTTTGACTGTTGCTGCTCCCCCTCCGTGGAGGAACCCTGGGGTGCCTTTGGTGTACGATGGAGTAAGCGATGATGCGTCTGAGTACAATTGTCTATTCCGCACACACGAGTTCTGTTACAGTCTTTTCCTTGATGACGAACCCCCAAACAACGATAACAAAGGCGATGATCCTTTGCTAGTTCCCAGCGTTGATTCAACGACATCTTTTTGAACACATCACACATCCACAGACCATGTCTCTCCTTATCACACGCAGGACATTTATCAACGTCTCTTTCTTTCTTTTTCCCAGCGCCAGGGGGTGTACTTCCATGTGTGCTATTTCCACCGATATTTGCAGGCTTCACACTGGAATTGCTTTCCTGCACTTGATTTTCTTTATCTTTGTTAAAAAACGTATTTCCTTTTGGTGCCGATTTCTCCTTCTTATCCTGATTATTTCTATCCTGACTGAACGTCTTCGTACCTGTTCCGAACAGCGGATCGTTTGCTTCTCTGGCTGACAATTTAACAAAGTCTACTAACTCCTGTAATCCTGGATAATGTCCTTTATTCTCTGCCGACTGCACAGCACGTCTCCTCCACTTGTGCTGCAAGTGTGACGGTAACTTCTCTACAATCTTCACCAATGACCGTTGAGTATCGATCTCTGCCAACTTATTCATCGACCTAAAAACCTCAGCACAACCTTTCAAATCATCAGCATAGTCCTGTAATCCTCTCGCATCAGTCGGTTTCAGCATATTCCTGTTCGTAATTTTCTCCAACCACGCCTCGGTTATCACGAATTCATTTCCGAATCGTTCCTTCAGCAACTGCCTTGCCCGTAAATATCCTTCGTTTGCATCCATCAGTGAACAGCATTCAATCACCTTTTTCGCCCGACCTGTACAGTACTGTAGTAATCTCGTTAGCTTGGCTCCGTTATCCACGGCCTTGTTCCCCACGGCATTATCAAACGCATTGATAAAAGTCCAATACTTCAATGGATTTCCCTCATAAGTTGCCAGCTCCGATTTTGGCAGTTGTATTGCGTCCACCAATAACTGATTCCTCAGCTGACCATCCTGAATCAACTGCAATACTGAGCTCTGTTCATTTGCACTGACTATCGTGTGTGGATCTGGTTCATTTGACGCTGATCCTCCGCCCGTTATGGCATCACCCCGATTTGCTTGTTGAATCGTTGTACTCTCGGCTACTGGCGCCCTCTGGAAGAAGCTCGGTGGTGTCTCAGCGATTGTTACTGGCCGCTTAACAGCGGTAAACTCTGGGGCTGTTGGATTGAGCGGCGTCTTCGATGCTGACTCTTTTTCTTTATCATCTACTTTCCTTTGTTCCGATTCACCACCCGCACTTTTTCTTTCAGGTTCTGTCTTATCGCTCGACTTTTCTTTCTCTTCCGCCACTTGACCCGGCTGACCTTCGTCCTCCGCCGTTTGACCCGGCTGACCTTGATCCTCCGCCGTTTGACCCGGCTGACCTTGATCCTCCGCCGTATGACCCGGCTGACCTTGATCCCGCGCCGTTTGACCCCGCTGACCTTGGTCCCTCGCTGTTGGATCCGGTTGACCTTGATCTTTTGCCATTTGACCCGGTTGGCGTAGCTTAGGACTTGCCATCATCATATACGTTTTTTCCATTTCCTGTATCTGCTGTTCAAGTTCGTCGATTTGCTTTCCAATCTCGGCTCTCGTCATATGCTGCTCACGCTCACTTGACACCGTTTCAGACTCCTTATCACTCGACTCCTCCTCCGTGCTCTCACTCGTAGGCCTACTCGTAACACCATCTGACCTCTCCTCCTCACTTTTGAGAAATCTGTTGAAGATCCGATTGACCTCATCAAAGTCCTCCTCAATAACATCGATTTCCTTTGCTAATTTAGCTCGCTTATCCTCCAAACCAAACTGCCTACATGCTGTCTCAAGCCTGCTTACAGCTATCAATACATTGTAAAATGCCTCACTAATCTTCTCAAAAAGTTCTATCACTCGCTTTACTTGAGTGCCACGGTTAGCCTCTTTTGTGCCAATAGCCAACAGCAGCTTCGATTTTGTTCTAGTATAATGTCCCTTTGCTCTTGCTTTTACCTTTTTCAATTCATCCATGTTCTCCATGCCTGCTTGATGCATGCGATTTTCGTATGTACGATCCCCGGATGAAACCATGAGGTTACCTATTCTCGGACACAACTTTTCAACTCACTTCCCACTCGATATTCGCTCATAATGTCCCCAAACTACGCTCTGCTACCAATTTTTGTAACGAAGTATATTCTGTCTATACGTTGATAAACATCTTTGACGACAAACATTCGTTTAATTAGGTTTATTTGCCCGAAATTGACAAACAATAAACATGACAACTTTCTTCTTTCTATCTCTATCGTTCGCTTCTCCAGACTCCCCCTAGATGGCTCTGTAAACATCCAATAGGCCTACTTAGCTTTGTCTCATTCTCAATAGATGGCCCTACCGAAACATCCTTTAGTTCGTTCACAAGCTTAAGGTGGCAGCACCTACCAGTACCTGACTTATCACTATTAAAGGGGCCTACCCACAAGTATTATTTTCTCATCCTTCACAACAACAATTTATGCCCGATTTGTTGAATACATGACCACATTAGGTATTTACGACGGGGAGACCCCGCATAGTATGAGGGCGGGGTGTGCTGTAGCTTTAAAGCTGTCAGCATCGTCAGATCAGACACTTGATTCGATGAAGCACATTGGTTGGTTCACGAGGGAGTCAAACAATTATTATTCCAGGGATGAGTGGCTTAATGGTGCGCATGCTACTGCGCAGCGGCTCGCTGACTCGGTTGCTCAATCAGAGAAGATTGAGAGTACGTTTAGAACTTATGCAACTTTCAATACGTTGAAGCCAGCGGTCGACGGTTGACAGGCGTAGCGCCAATTAAATAGTGTTTACAATGGTATGTGGTTTGGGATAGAAGGGCTGTTGTGGCCGTTTGGTTGTATTTTTCGCTAGCCCTGTGTGATAAGTTTCCTTGTAGAATCTTTGTGGTTCTGATGTTTCATTGAATGTACTCATTGTAGTTCCACGGGGGTATTGCTGAACATGCTGTGTATGCGTTTTGCTTGAGTAATAAAAATAGCGTATTTTGTTAATGCGTGTTGATTGTTGGTTTTCGTTCGCGCACTCTGTGTTGGGTGTTGGGGGAGTGTTGGGAGTATTGGGGAGAGGGATTTTCAGGCGGGATTGGGGTGTCATCACCCTTGGTTTTGCTATGTTGGTGGTAAATGTCCGGTTCTCCCCAATACTCTGCATGGCGAGGAGATAGATGTCACTGAGGGTGCTGTCACACCAACAGTGACATCTAGCGACGAGCCGGGCACTCTGTGTCACTTTACGAGGTAGCGGCGGCCACCCGGGAGAACGGGGGTTCTGTACGTGATGGAACCTTGGGCGGGATGGCAGGGCCGAAAGGCTGTTGGTTGGGTCGTAGTGTTTTTCCCTCCCGCCCTCCCCTCCCTCGGTGGCATCATCACCTCGCCTCCCCCGGGCTGGTGGTAAATGTCCGGTTCTCCCCAATACTCTGCATGGCGAGGAGATAGATGTCACTAAGGGTGCTGTCAAACCCGAGGTGGACAGAAATACAACAAAATGAGAAACCACAAGACCCACATGACATCATTGCGCGTTATTTTAGACTTCAACACAAATGTCTCATGGATCTCGTTGTGAAACATGAAATCTTCGACTTGCTTGCAACTGGGCACTCGATCGCCGTAGTGGACTCGCCAGACGTGATTTCCACCAATGGCGAAGTTGTGGTCAAATTTCAGTCGGCAATCGGTCAGCGACCGATATCAGTTCCTTGCGATCGTATTCAATCGTAGGTAGCAGGTTGCAAAGCAAGTCAAAATCAGCAGTGGATCCCTAGCTTTATGTATTGCATGTGCATGCATACACAGGTAACGATCAGTGCAAACTAAAATAACACCATTTCAACATATTTTACTCTCTACATTCCATGTTTTGGCAACAAGGCGGATGAAATTTCACATTCTTTACGGAAACAAAGCATGCGATATCTTTAGATTGTTTAAAAACCGAGAAGAGACGAATTCTGTCCCGGCCGCGGCTTATCCTTCCTCAAGGAAGTTCATGTTGAACTGTCGGAGACGGTCAAAACACCCTGTTGTGTTGAATGGCAAGCTACAATTGAATGGTGGACAGCATGGCCAGATCAGCCATATGCCCTTTCTCACTTCATCCACCATTAGTAACGTCAGTCATGGATTGGTTCCCATGTTAACTCCTTCCCGCCCAATGCGTCTCAAAAGATATCTATCTCACTTCACCACGAATTGCAGGCCTATCTGGTATTAACCAATTGTCACCAAGTAGGTCTAATACAACATCCATCTCGACTCATAAGTGATATAGGCCTATTAACCCCTTCTCATCTGACGCGAGGGTCCGTGATTTCGATTCCGGCGGAGAGTTACTTAAAGGACCACAGTATTGCTTCCCAATCCTGAGTTACAACTACCCGCGTTAAGGGAGACCTCTATTGACGACTTGGTAAACTACGCATGCTACTACGTGCATTGTAGTGTAATCATACCTTCTCCAAAACTGGGGCGAAAGGCTTAACTACAGTATTGGAGAACGGGTACGGTGGCGTACCAAACAGGCATTATTATCAAACAAAAATTATACAAACTCTTACCCGCCGTGCACTCAACATATGCTCCCCGCAATACCTTCAACCGGAACTTGATCATATCAAACAGGCATTCATAACCCACAATGGTTATCCCAAGGATATAGTGGAAAAGACAGTTCATAGGACTATAAACAACCACGAAAGACAAACTGAAAATATAAAAAGCAGAGCCCCTCTCATGATCACCATCCCATATGTTGGAACCACATCTCATAAGGTGAAACGGCTCATAACCAATTTAGCCAACATTGATGTTGTGTTTTCCAAGCAGGATACCCTCAAAACCCTCTTAGGTGCCAATGGGAAAAAGTTGGATCCAACACAAAAACAACAACCAAAAGATGTTGTATATAAAGTTACATGCTCTTGTGGACAATGTTATGTAGGTGAAACTTGCAGACCCCTCTCCATGAGCATTTCTGAGCACCAAAAGGACCCCAAATCAGCTGTGTACGAACACTATACAAACACGGGTCACACCGTGGAATGGCAAAAGACAGTTGTTTTAAACAAACCGCAACAAAAGTTTTACCAAAGAAAACTGATGGAGGCCATTCAAATCAAGAGACACAAACCCAAACTCAATAGAGACACTGGACTATTCATTCCTTCAGCATACGATAGCCTGATCATATAATCACTCTGTTTATTCACCTACTTGTCAACACATGAACCTGTGACTCTGCATAAGACCCAATTGTTTTACTACACAATTGTTTTACTACACAATTGTTTCATTAATACTGTTTATATTTCTGTAAAAACACTGTTATGTAGACTCAACTTCACTTTGATTCAGTTGTACACTTGACAACGACCAGGGAAGACTGGTAGAAACGTCGTGTTTAAAATAAATCTAGAAAGAGTAACCAAAAAGTTGGATTAGTTATTCGAAACCTTTCTAAAATGCCTTTCAAGCAGTTCGAAAGAAAGTGGCAATACCGTGGTGCTTTAAAGTGGTCCTAAACCGCCAAGCAAAACTTGGCACCCGATCATTTTCACCGCCCACGAAAATGGAACTTCCGATTTCCGCTCCTGGCTTCTGAGCATGCGCAGTACGCTACCTTCACTGAGTTTGAGATGGTCGTGCAAACGCAGCAGACAGGATGCCGAAGCGAGAAGTGAAAGAAGGGAAAGGACGGCCTAAAAAGGTAGCAAATGCCGACCAGCGGCTGTGGATTGTCCAGAGGCATTATCGAAGTGGCTCATAATAAAGAAAGAACTCCGTTTTAAGACGATGAGGAGGTTGTTTGTATGTATGGCATCATTAACATATTGCCGGACTGCGGATCTCGCCGCCGTGCCGGTGAAACGGCAGCGAATTCTGGGGCTCCTTCCGAGAAAAGACCAACTTGCCTGGCATACCGGCCGACATCGTCATCAATGGTGTCACTCGTGTCGGATTGAACACTCTTCATGCTCTTAGGCGTGAATGTATCCTCTAAAACTCCCCGGAATCGAGGAGAAATCTCGACTCGGTGAACTGGTGGCATCCATGTTGTTTTGACAATCAGCTGTCACACAGCTGTCAGTCATCAGAACTTGCCCAATCAGTGATCGCGTAGTAAATTCCATAGTAATCACGTGACGTGATGATTGACAGGCGCTCATTCATACTAGTGGTGTAGCGCGGGAAAATGAAAACGAGGCTGTCTCGCTCGCCTCGGCGGTTCAGGACCACTTTAAAGCCCAGTTGAGCCAAGGTAGTTATGTTTGTTATTATCAAACTAATTGAAGTGTTGGTTTGAACTGACCTACTTCCATGACCTAGTGACCTACCTAAAGACCAGTTGAGCCAAGGTAGCCATATTTGGTATCAAACTAAAGGTAATAAAGTGTAGGTCTGAAATGACCTACTTCCATGACGTAGTGACCTACTTAAAGACCAGTTGAGCCGAGGTGTCATTCTCTTTGTTTTTTATACCGATAATAAAACCCATTGGACCCAGTCAGTTTACAGTTTCACCTCTCCTTTACAGGGCTGGAGCTGGCCATTACTTTTCTTAGTCAAAGTAAAGAAAATCCACTGTTGAACAATAGGACCTATTGTTCAGGGTTCAATAGGTTCCTTACTTTGGCTAAAAAAAGTAATGGCCAGCTCAAGCCCTGCCTTTAGCATGCTTCATTACACCTACAACTACACCTCAAGTCAACTGTCAGCTGAGCGCCAGGCCTATGGGCCTCTTGTTCCAAGCCTATTTTGGATGATGCAATGAATGAAAACTGCCCTAATTAGGGCACACCTCAAAAAAAGGAGAGATTACATAACATTCAGGGCTCGACCCCTGGCGGCCAGAATCGTCACCAAAATGATGTCAGCTCACGTTCACGGGCCGAATTACGTCATCCATAGACCAAATTGGAGATTTAACACTCTCCGCTTTTTTCGTCATTTTTCTGCTTAGGGTGAGATTACATAACGATTTCCAAGTTGTTTTGCGGTTTATTAAACCTTTGATGAACCCTTTGATCTTTCGCCCCCAAACTTGGACACATCGTGTAGGGGCGTGACAGGGGTCCTAAGGGTTCGTAGGGTCGAAAACCCTAAGGGGGGTGGCACGATTTCGGCGAAAAAGTGCAGTAAGTAGCAAACTACCTTCGACCTTATTTCAGAAGCTGTTGAAACTGAAAACTTGAGATATTCCAATTTTTTTTTACTTGGGGGTTCGAAAGGGCGTCAAAAAATAGGCCCTTTCCCCAAGTTTCGTTGCTACCGAAACCCTGGAAGGGGGTCAAAAACGCGAAAAAAGGTCGAAAATTGGTGAGATTTGTAACTGTCACACTACCTCTGCCTGAACCCTTGCAAACGAGAAAAAAGGTCCGGTTTACCCCTTAAACGAAGAGCTTTTTAAACCGGACTTTTTGCATGGTCTAGAGCTCGGCGTCCGCCACGAGACCCTGGTGGTACTGTAACGGTTCGACCAGTTTTAGGGGGTTAACGTTTGTCAAACCTTGGGAACTTTGACGCCATCGTGTGTGGTGCTCCATGGTCTACGTCATACGTCAGGGGCGACAAGATCGGTGCAAACAATGAATTAAATGAAAAAAGTGAAAAAAATAAAAAAAAATGTAAAAAAATTGACACAAATTAAAGATGAGACGAAAACATTTCGCATAAAATTTCAGGCGAAAGCAAAAAAATCAGAATCATTACAAAAAAAAGTTTGGCAGCGATCGGGTCACCAGGGTCCATTGTGCGGCCCTTTTTCGGCCGTCGTTCGTGAAAAAAATACAATTTTTCCCCTATTTTGCCCTATTTTTGCCCCCTTAGCCCCGCTTAATGGAGTTGCCCTGGTGGCCCGTGCCAACGGCAAACGTGCCCCGTTGAAAGATTCAAAGAAATTTCAAAGATGGCGCCGTGGCGGCCATATTAAGCATTTTGGAGAGATTTTGTAACATTCGATGATGTTAGACATTCTCACCATTCCGTTTTTTGACCTACACTTTTCGGGGGTAGGCTCCTGACGGTTGAACCGCACAACATATTCATATGCAGCCAACGGGTACGCGCACGGGACACCCGGGCCTAGGTGCCCGCCGAGCGGCAACGCACGGCAACCACCCCCGGCGAGTTATAAGGATTCAAAGTAGGGATTTCGACTTTTTTACCCTTTTTTCCAGAAAAACCCTTATTTACAACCCCTTGCAGGGGTCCCATCCCCATCGATTGGGTATGCCCGGGTAGCGCGAATCCTTGGCTACGAGTACCCGGTGAAAGTGTTGAAAAAAATTGAAAGGGGTGGCCTTGGTGTCCCTACCACTGAGACCTATGGCCGTAATATTCCAATGGTGAGACTGTGTAACGTTACAAATTCTCGCCATTTCCGAATGGTGAGATTGTGTAACGTTACAATCTCACCACTCCACTTGGGAAATTTTCCAACGGTCGACTCCTAGGTAAACTACCCTTAATTTTGGACGTTACGTCATGAGGTCACGACGTGGTTTGTAAAAGACGGCCGGAAACACATTTGGGGCACAATCGGGTCAACAGGGTCGAAACCCTGGCCCTTTTCGTTTGCATTTTGGACCTATTTTCGGCGAAAACGAGTAATTTCGCCCCACTTGGAGTGGCCGCACCATGACCATATGGGGTGGCCCTTGTAGCCCGTGCGACGGGCAAACGTGCCCCGTTGAAAGATTGCAGGAAATTGTAAAGATGGCGCCGTGGCGGCCATATTGCCATTGTCCCTGGATTTGGGCGAGATTAGGTAACACCCGTTGAAGTTACACAATCTCGCCATTGGGTTTAACACCATACACCTTTCAGGGGTACGGCCCCTACGCATGTACCGCACAAGATATTCGTATGCGACCAAGGGGTTAATGTAGCAGACACCCGGGGCTACATACGCCGTGATTGGCAACCCAGGCTGTCGCCCCCTGGTGGAGATATCCGCAATCAACCTTCGGCTTTACAAATTTTTTCGCCCTTTTCACACAGAAAACCCTTCCTGGCTGAGCCCTAAGGGCCTCAAGACGTATTAAACGGATTGGAGAGGATAGCCCCGGGCCTCGGCTACGTGACCCAATTAACAGGTTTCAAATAACCCGGGAGAAGGGTAAACCCTCAGCCTACCCCTGAACCTTGTGTGTGTGAGAGAATCGAGTGTGGAGAGATGTTGTAACACGTGAGAGTTACAAAATCTCTCCTGGAGAGGGTTGTCAGACAAATGCAGACCAGCAGACCAGCAGACTGCAGACTGCAGACTGCAGACTTATGGGTGGTTATATCCGCAAAAAGTAGAGTTGACAAAACAGATCGAGATGGAGGTTACAAAATCAGGGACATGCTTTTAGAAAACAGATACGTTCGTTCACAAAACAGAGACGTTTAGCAGTGATTTGGAGTCGTTCACGAAGGAGACGTCGGGTGCTATGAAAGAGTCGTTAACAAAATTTGGAGACAGTCACATTTTTCAAACGTGGCAATGATTTTAAATGGTACGCCATACACAGATGTCGACATGATTTGGAGTCGTTCATTAATGTGACGTTGGGTGGCGCTCGTTGCAGTTAAAGGTGAAAGAAAGGCCTTATAATCCCCCGTCCAGACAACTTTTAATGAGGCCGAATTTGGTTGGACGTTAGTGCAGTAGAGATCAATTGTCGGATGGAGTATCTATTTTCGGACGGACGCATATTCTGAGCTTGTGTGCACCACTGATCATGTTACACGAATTTTTTTAAAACTAAATCAAAGATAAAAAAAATATAATCTTAATTCCGTAATATCTCTACAACGGTAAGTCGTATGATTCTGGGACCCACTTTTTTGGCATTCTTGACCCATGTGTACCTTAAGTTTAGGATTTGGTTAAGATTGGAGAGGGTCAAATATGGAGTATCTATTTTCGGACGGACGCATATTCTGAGCTTGTGTGCACCACTGATCATGTTACACGATTTTTTTAAAAACTAAATCAAAGATTAAAAAAATATAATCTTAATTCCGTAATATCTCTACAACGGTAGGCCTAAGTCGTATGATTCTGGGACCCACTTTTTTGGCATTCTTGACCCATGTGTACCTTAAGTTTAGGATTTGGAGAGGGTCAAAAGTTTCGTATTTGGGATTTGGGATTTGGGATTTTTAAAATTTTTTGACCCTCTCTCCGATCTTAAACAAAACCTGAACTTAAGGTATACATGGGTCAAGGATTCCAAAAAAGTGGGTCGCAGAATCATACGACTTACCGTTATAGAGATATTAAGTAATTAAGATTCTATTTTTTTTATCTTTGACCTAGTTAAATTTTTTCGTGTAACGTGATCAGTGCAGCACGCAAGCAAAGAATATGGGTCCGTCCGAAAATAGATACTCTGTCCGACAATTGGACTCTATTGAATTAACATCCAACCAAACTCGACCTCATTAATATTTGTCTGGACGGGGGTATATAAGGCCTTTATTTCACCTTTAACTGCAACGAGCGCCACCCAACGTCACATTAATGAACGACTCCAAATCATGTCCACATCTGTGTATGGCGTACCATTTAAAATTATTGCTACGTTTGAAAAAATGTGACTATCTCTGATAAGACACGTCTCCAAATTTTGTTAACGACTCTTTCGTAGC
>NMRB01003247.1:57353-71025 GCA_002633025.1 Notospermus geniculatus | reverse complement strand
GAAAACCGAGAGTCTGAAGCTAGGCATGCCACCACAATGTCTAAGATTTGGGTCATCACACAGAAACAAGGGGTGAAAAAGGATAAATTGGCATCGGCGATCCCCATGTTGCGGGCAATGAAGCACCACCGCTCAAGCCATTGCATATTCATGAGGAGGCGTGTCTTTATTGCCAGCTCGACGAACAATGCTGAATTTGAAGCCTGCTTGTCAAACTAGCTCGATAAAGAACACTGAATCCACGTACTGCTCATCGAGCGGCTTGACAAATAAGACCGAAAGTAGTGCTTATTCATCAAGCGGCTCGATAAATAAACCCGAATAAATTGGAATTTCGCTTCTTTGGCGAGTTTTTCCTGGAGACCTTTATTTCACAAATGTCCCAACTTGAAGGGCGTGGCAGTCAAAAATGACACTGGGAATAATTTTTTGGCCCACGGAATTCACAGTTTTACAACATTACAATTTATTTATTTATTACATCACTAGATAAGCCTAGATTTGCAGTTGATCGTGTTCTAAATGCTTGTCGAAGGCAATTAAGCCGCAGAAGTTAGGTGCGCAAATATGCCCTTAGGGACCATCTCAAACTTGCTTGATGCCCAGAGAGATGAATTTTTTTCATCTCTCTGCAACCGCCCCCCCCCCAAATGACGAAAAACGCCTTATGTCTGGACTCGATCAACACTTTTACTGTTTACGTCAGAATTAAAGTGTGTTTCTATGGAGGACCAGTAGGATACATGCTAAAACCCTACGTACAGTATATTGGAAGTTCTCTGTTTTCTTTCTTCTAATTTGCATGTGATGCCAAAAGTTTTTGAAAAGACGAAATTTTGATCTGGAAAGTGCTGACCCCCTCCCCCCAGATGAAAAATTTCGTCTCTCTGGGCATCAAGCAATTTCGAGATGATCCCTTAGCAGGGAATAAATTCCTAAGGCAGCGAGTAAAGCTGCGTTTACCAGATATCCGGAATGCGGTATAGGGACGCGGAATCCCCGGCGGAACAATATGTTGTATGCGAAAATGCATTGCATTTTCCGCTTCCGCGTTCCGCAATCCGCATTCCGCGTGTCAGCTAAACGCAGCTTTACTCGGTTCATATCAGTGCGGTCACTTCATCACAGGTGGCGCTAGCAACTGACAAGCTACGGATTTGGGTGCAAATGTTGATGTTTATGCATTTTACTTGCATGCATGCCAGAGTAATGGCGCTGCTCCACGTGACAGTTTTCTGTCGAAAGTTTGCTGTCAGGTAGTAGCTGTAAAGGCGGGGCTCCACATGACAGTAAACTGTGGATAGTAACTGAAAAACTGTTGATAGAAAACTATCCATGGTCCTTCCACTAGACAGGGAAAATCGCCGATAGTCACTGTCTACGAGCTCTGGAACCGAGCCAGATAGTTTCTATCGAAAGCAACTGTTGTAAGGCCCTTCCACGTACGGTGGGATTGTCAAATAGTTTCTGTCTGGCAGCCGTGTTTACCTTCCACGCGATAGCTATCTTTGTTGTCATCAAGAAGGAAACAAGTAGCCGCGGCGGTTGAAGTTTACCTGACATTGCGAGGCCGGTGGAGGTAAAGGAGGAGGCACAAGCTTTCGGTACGTGAATGGTTCCTTTAAAGGGAGCAGTACGGTGCATACCACCACGCCCACCTGCTCTTTATCTCTTTGACAATCGTTTGCCTGACTTTTTCATGCATCCGGTTTCTACAAAACTGTCTATATTGCGAAGAGGAATAATTCTTCTAAAATCAGTCATTTTTGATTTATTATCACGCATCAACTTCAGAATCATTTTCCACTTCATTTCATTGCCAGTGCCAATGCTAATGCCAACGCCAAGTTTTGAACAAACCCCTCCGCAACTTCAATACGAAATCCGTCTGCCCTTTCTCGTGTACAACTCGCACTGATCCGTACGACAGTTCTATCCCGAAATAGAGCAGGTGCCATTCAATAAAAGGACTGTCTGACACTTTTTTATTAGCTTACAAAATATATCGGGATCACTTCCACACGACAGAAATTGACTATCCCACAATCTTTCGGACAGTTATCTATTGCTGTCATTCAGTCACTAGCTGAACAACTTCCACGGGATAGTCATTGGACATTTACTTTCTGACAGCAAACGTTCGCTAGAAAACTGTCATGTGGAGCTGCGCCTTAAGACTATCCCGTGGAAGTTGTTCTGCTAGTGACTGTATGACAGCAATTATTGCTGTCTGACAGCAATAATTCACTTAATTGACTATCTGACTGCAAACTTTCGATAGAAAACTGTCACGTGGAGCAGCGCCTTAAAGGAGCACGGTATTGGATCTCAAATGCGTTATTTGACTGCCGACGTAGAGGGAGCCACCTAGCGGCAGTAAGAGGAACTACAAAAATGCATTACAAAATGTGCGCAGTAAATCGGGTCATTCGCCGAAACGTAGTTAGACTCTCGGATTGGAGAGTGGCGCGGTGGTGCCGACTGTCGAGAAAAAGTGGCCATACCGTGCTCCTTTAAGATTCTCATGCCAACCGATCGGTGTTATGGAATGAGCACGTCAAATTGCGGGAGAGAAGGTTCCCTGTAAAGTCATTTATATACATTGTAGCAAAAAAATCCCAGAACAAATGCAGATTACAACTCGCATGTATATATAAATCTGGTAACAGTAACTGTTTCCACTGAATCATGCATGCAGCGGGCAAATACAAGTAAAGGTATCATAGCCTCATGAATGTCCCCAAAATTATGGGCGGTTATTCCCGCAGATTTAGAGGTAGCTTGATTTATACGTTTAAAGTAGGTGACAAGGACGTTATGTAGACTTTATTTTCTTTGAAGAACGTTTTCATTTCATTACGTGAGGATTTTTCTTTGTAAGTTACGCGACAAATACATTTATTTGTCAGGATTCAGACGTTCAAGCGACAAATACATTTATTTGTCAGGATTCAGACGTTCAAGTTGTTTTCTTTAAATGTCCCCGATTCAGTTGTACACACGATTCAGACGTTTACACGATTCAGTGGTATACGCGATTTAGACGTTAGATGGCGGTGCAACCAGAATTATTGTCACTGATGCAGGCGGCACTGGAACTTCGGCACTCCTCTGATCCTCCCTTCGAGGCATGAAAAATTGATCCTAAATTCCTGAAAAAAATGTCTACAAAATCATGAAAATGTCCCAGAAAATGTGCCTGCGAACATAGGCCTATGGTGAGTGGCGTGAAATTGAGTATGGTCGAAATACCAGTGCCGCCTGCATCAATGACAATAATTCTGGTTGCAGCGCCATCTAACGTCTAAATCGCGTATACCACTGAATCGCGCAAACGTCTCAATCGTGTATACAACTGAATCAGGGACATTTAAAGAAAACAACTTGAACGTCTGAATCCTGACAAATAAATGGTATTTGTCGCGTAACTTACAAAGAAAATCCTCAATAATGAAATAAAAACGTGCATCAAAGAAAACAAAGGCTATATAACGTCCTTGTCACCTACTTTATCAAGCTACATGTACCTCTAAATCTGCGGGAATAACCGCCCATACAAAATGCTTGCCGATACGTACTTCAAAGAATCACACTGAAAAAAACTGCAGGCAGAGCTCTAAATAGGTTTTGTTCTGAGACGGCGAACGTAAGCACTTTCTGAATTAAATACGGTGTTGCTAAAGCCTAGGTCACAAATGCACCGGGCCCCGTACGATTTTTCCCACCCAGCGGTTTGCTGTGGATTTTAGAGACTGACGGATCGAAGATGAATTACGCCGAAATCGCCTCAATGGATAAGCGGAAATTAGACTGGATCAAACTGGGCACGGTAGAAATTGGCCAAAATGTCTCGGGCTTAACAGCACCGGTGCGATATGGCTACAATACTGTACACTGTGCGTCAACAGGATTTCATCGTTGTTTTCATCATTGACGCCTGTACACCCTAATTGTATGACCATGTGATACAACGATAGTGTTACCATCTCTTGTCGCAACTCTGGCTTCCCTGTCCCCTCCTTGTGGAAATCCAACAAACTTCCGGTATTTAATTGTGGCCCAACGTCGTAATTCGTTCTTTGTATCTTTTTGAAGTAGATCCAGATATAGATTATAACATACATCATCAGTGCGTAAGTCAATAAAACATAGATCATCCCAAATTGTTGCTGCAACATCTATCACATTCAACAATCCTGATATGCGGACTATTCCAGTGTCTACTGGTATTCCATAAACTGCTGCGCCTACCCTCCCTCCTATAAAGATGAATTTCCCACCACCTGATATCCTATGAGGGTTTTTGATGCCGTCCACTGCTTCATCAATTCTGTACCTATGTTTCACCGCCCCGCCCTTGTCAGTAACTGTGATGTGTGCCTGTTGCTCATCATTTTCCCAGAGAATGACGTACTGGTGGAAGAGGAATTTGACTCCTAAGGAGATGGGAGAACCAACATTTATGACATTTTGTTCAAAGGTGACGTTCCCAGTTTTTGGATCCAGCACCTGGATGCTACAGCCAGTTCCGTCTTCTCCAGCACAGAGAAGGGCCAATTGGTTATCAGGGGTGGAAGACATGTCATAGAACGGTCGGACATGATCTTTCAGTGTTCGCTTCAATGCTCCACGATGTTCATAATCGTATACATCAATGGCAACTGGGAGGTTCCCCTCTGTGACTGGATGAGCAACTGCATAGGATTTCGGGCCAAGGGTTGCTACACATGGGATGAACATGTCTTCGGAATCAGCTTGTATTGTGTGACGGAATAGTTCTTCAACTTGGAAATCGTCTACCTCGTTGTCTTTGTCACGTTGAACTAGCCTTCCTAGACTTACTGGTTCCGGTATCTCTTCTGCTACAAATGTGTTGTCTTCCTTACATACTTGGTGCAGAATGTCACGGTAGTTCTTTCCTACAAGTTCATTTTCTATTTCCCGATTTTGTTCCAATTCCCTCTTCAGTGCAAACAGCTTCCCAAGGTATGTTGTCTGATGCTCGGTCTTGGAGAGCAACTCTCTTGCTTTATTCATTTGGACTGTTAGCTTGTCCACCATCTCGGACACCTTTCCCAAGTCGTCACGAATTTCTCCAATGATCTGGAACTTCATCCTTACTTCTTGTTTCGTGTCCTCCTTCCATCTGATGACCTCATCAATGTACCTCTGTGCCTGCTCCTCAATTTGTTTAAAGAGCATATCCTGCTTATCAACTTGTGGTGCCATGGCATTCAACAGAGTCAACTTTCGTAACAGTGTTTTGAGTCCCTTGAAATTTTCCTCCCTTTCATCCAGTATGGTGTTTGTTTTCTCAACCTCTTTCCTTATTGTCTCTGCAAGTCTTTCTACCTCGTGATCCCCATGATTCATCGAAACACAGATTTTACAGATGGAAATGTTACAAGTTTGACAGAAACTCACCAAAAAGTTCTTATCATGCAACTTACACTTTGAGGCTTTTTGTTGTGTTTTTCTAGCAATAGGTGTCAGAATATGATCACGTGTTGCCTTTGACTTCTTGTGTTTTTCTGAACACGCTTGGCATATGTTGAGATGGTCACACTCGGAGCAGATATTAACCGCTTTGACTTTCTCCTTCATCTGGTCGCATATTTCACAGATTATTTGCTCTCCAACTTGACTTCCTTCTTCCTCAATGGCTTCCTGAGGTTCTCCATCTAACTCTGTCTCTTCCCCAGTGTCAATGCTGAGATCTAGTAGGCCCTCGACACCATTCCAAGGGCGTGGGCAGTCAGACTGACATGTTGGACACTGAAAGACGTCTTTCTTACCCTCTAGGACACCGGACAAACACACACCACAGAAGCTATGCTTACATCTGCCAACCACCTTCAAGATGCGGGACTCGAAACACATCAGGCATGTTGATGTGTTGCCTGGTGTCGGTGATGCCATCTTCTGTCTGTTCAGATTCTGAAACAAAAAAGGCAATAACATCAGGCCCAACGTGCATAGGCTGAGTGCTTTGTTTGTCTGTGTCTCAGAACTTTGGTCAGAGTAGTAGGCCTAGGTCCGGGTAGTAGGCCTATCTTCATTAGGCGTAGATCCATCTACGATAAGGATTTGGTGAAAATCTGTCAGAGAAGACTATTTTCAGATTTTTGCGTTTTAAAAAGTGTCTGACCCACATGTGTAGCGGTACGTGCACGATAACATGCCGAAAGTGATAAAGTTGTGTTCGGCGGAAGATCCGCCGGAGAATCCCACCAACGACACCTCTAGCGTCCAATGGAAATACCTAGTATGTCACATTTTGTTGTTTTCGAGAAAAATGGTTTAATTCGGTATCTATGCTTCACCACCCCATCCCTGTCAGTAACTGTGATGTGTGCCTGTTGCTCATCATTTACCATGTTTACCCACAAAATGACGTACTGGTACAGGAATGTGACTCCCAAGGAGAGTGGACAACCGCCATTGATTATATCGTGTGTTGACGTCCAGGTGAGGTTCCCAGTTTCTGGATCCAGCACCTGGATGCTACAGCCAGTTCCGTCTTCTCCAGCACAGAGAAGGGCCAGTTGGTTATCAGGGGTGGCGGAAATGTCATAGAAGGGTCGGACATGATCTCTCAGTGTTCGCTTCAATGTTCCCCGATGTCCATAATCGTATACATGTACATCAATTGCAACTGGCAGGTCCCCCTTTTTGACTGGATGAACAACTGCATAGGATTGTGGCCGAAGGGCTGCTACACATGGGATGAACATGTCTTCGGAATCAGCTTGTATTGTGTGATGGAATAATTCTTCAACTTGAAAACGGTCTACCGCGTTGTGTTTTTCACGTTGAGCTATTCTTCCCAGACTTACTGGTATCTCTTCTGCTACAAATCTGTTGTCTTCATTACATACTTGGCGGAGAATGTCACAGTAGTTCTTTCCTTCAAGTTCATTTCCAATTTCCCGATTTTGTTCCAATTCCCTCTTCAGTGCAAACAGCTTCCCAAGGTATGTTGTCTGATGCTCGGTCTTGGAGAGCAACTCTCTTGCTTTATTCATTTGGACTGTTAGCTTGTCCACCATCTCGGACACCTTTCCCAAGTCGTTACGAATTTCTCCAATGATCTGGAACTTCATCCTTACTTCTTGTTTCGTGTCCTCTTTCCATCTGATGACCTCATCAATGTACCTCTGTGCCTGCTCCTCAATTTGCTTGAAAAGCATATCCTGCTTATCAACTTGTGGTGCTATGGCATTTAACAGAGTCAACTCTTGCAACAGTTTTTTGAGTCCCTTGAAATTTTCCTCCCTTTCATCCAGTATGGCGTTTGTTTTCTCAACCTCTCTCCTTATTGTCTCTACAAGTCTTTCAACCTCATGATCCCCATGATTCGTCGAAACACAGATTCTACAGATGGAAATGTTACAGGTTTGACAGAAACTCACCAAGTTCTTGTCGTGCAACTTACACTTTGATGCTTTTTGTTTTGCTTCGCTAACAATAGGCGTCAGAATATGATCCCGTGTTGCCTTTAACTTCTTGTCATAGAGATATATGGTATACCGTATACGGACAAGCGGGCAAACAAAAGATTTAGGGTGGCTTTCCATTGGACGGTGTTTCCGTCCGCGGAAACGCTCCAAATGTCCGTAGCCTATCCCGTTACCTCTATGTAAACCCGGTGTGACAGGAATCAGCGTCCTAGGAATGCAGATCCGCCGAATAGCCCGCTATTGTAAGGTTATATTGGAATGGTCATGGTCTCTACTATAGCCATATTTTCTAATCACTCGCTGAACATTAAGACCGGACTTTGATTCCAGGGGGACTTGGATTCCTTTCACACCGGCATTAGGCCTACATCTATTCGCCCGACCCCTCTTATCACTTTCTACATGGTCTCATATTCGCGCACGTACCGGTACACTTAATACACATGTAGGTCAGATACTTTTGAAAACGCATTAGGTCTACTGTAACAGATTTTCACCAAATTCTTATCGTAGATGGACCTTAATGAATGAAGGACTTTTTTAGGTACACCCTGACCAAAGTTCAGACACAGACAAACAAAGCACTCAGCCTATCCACGGAGGGCGTACTAATGTTGTTATTGCCTTTTTTGTTTCAGATTCTCCACAGACAGAAGATGGCATCACGGACACCAGGCAACACATCAACATGCCTGATGTGTTTCGAGTCCCGCATCTTGAAGGTGGTTGGCAGATGTAAGCATAGCTTCTGTGCTGTGTGTTTGTCCGGTGTCCTAGAGGGTAGGAAAGAAGTGTTTCAGTGTCCAACGTGTCACTCTGACTGCCCACGCCCTTGGAATGGTGTCGAAGGCCTGCTCGATCTCAGCATTGACACTGGTGAAGAGACAGAGTTAGATGGAGAACCTCAGGAAGCCATTGAGGAAGAAGGAAGCCAAGTTGAAGAGCAAATAATCTGTGAAATATGCGACGACATGATTAAGGAGAAAGTCAAAGCAGTTAATATCTGCTGCGATTGTGACCGTCTCAACATATGCCAAGCGTGTTCAGAGAAACACAAGAAGTCAAAGGCAACACAGGATCATATCCTGACCCCTATTGTTAGGAAAACACAACAAAAAGCCTCAAAGTGTAAGTTGCACGAGAAGAATTTACTGGTGAGTTTCTGTCAAACTTGTAACATTTCCATCTGTAGAATCTGTGTTTCGACGAACCATGGGGATC
The DNA here is from genome assembly GCA_002633025.1 of Notospermus geniculatus. Taxonomy (NCBI): domain Eukaryota; kingdom Metazoa; phylum Nemertea; class Pilidiophora; order Heteronemertea; family Lineidae; genus Notospermus; species Notospermus geniculatus. The sequence continues at coordinate 62,344 of NMRB01003247.1, read as the reverse complement.
ACGAGGTAGAAAGACTTGCAGAGACAATAAGGAGAGAGGTTGAGAAAACAAACACCATACTGGATGAAAGGGAGGAAAATTTCAAGGGACTCAAAAACCTGTTACGAGAGTTGACTCTGTTGAATGCCATAGCACCACAAGTGGATAAGCAGGACGTGCTCTTTAAACAAATCGAGGAGCAGGCGCAGAGGTACATTGATGAGGTCATCAGATGGAAGGAGGACACGAAACAAGAAGTAAGGATGAAGTTCCAGATCATTGGAGAAATTCGTGACGAGTTGGGAAAGGTGTCTGAGATGGTGGATAAGCTAACAGTCCAAATGAACAAAGCAAGAGAGTTACTCTCCAAGACCGAGCACCAGACAACACACCTTGAGAAGCTGTTTGCACTGAAGAGGGAATTGGAACAAAATCGGGAAATTGGAAATGAACTGAAAGGAAAGAACTACCGTTACATTCTCCACCAAGTATGTAATGAAGACAATAGATTTGTTGCTGAAGAGATACCAGTAAGTCTGGGAAGAATAGTTCAACATGCCAAGGAAAACGTAGGCTCTTTTCAAGTTGAGAAATTATTCCATCACAGAATACAAGCAGATTCCGAAGATATGTTCATCCCATGTGTAGCAGCCCTCGGCCCGAAATCCTATGCAGTTGCTCATCCAGTTACAGACGGGAACTGGCCAGTTGCCATTGATGTATACGATTATGAACATCGTGGAGCATTGAAGCGAACACTGAAAGATCATGTCCGACCGTTCTATGACATGTCTGCCACCCCTGATAACCAACTGGCCCTTCTCTGTGCTGGAGAAGACGGAACTGGCTGTAGCATCCAGGTGCTGGATCCAGAAACTGGGAACCTCACATGGACGTCAACACACGATGTAATCAATGGCGGTTGTCCACTCTCCTTGGGAGTCACATTCCTGTACCAGTACGTCATTCTGTGGGAAAATGATGACCAGCCGGCACAAATCACAGTTACTGATAGGGATGGGGCGGTCAGGCATAGATACTCAATTGATGAAGCTGTGGAGGACATGGAAAACTGTAGCAGTGTATCATGTGGTGGGAGATTCATCTTTGTAGGAGGAGGGAAATGCGTGGCTGTTTATGAAATAAAGGACACAGGAATACAGAGAATATCAAGAGTTTTTGATGAATCTGTGGAGGATGTGGCAGCAACAATTTGGGATGATCTCTGTTTTACTGACTTCGCCCCTTGTGCTGCTGATAACTCTGAGAATATATATCTGAATTGGAATCTATTCCTAAAAGGTAACACATTACGATGGGAGACCCATAAATACCAGAAAGTTTGCGGAGATCCTAAAGGAGGAGACAGAGAAGGCAGGGTTGCGACAAGAGATGGTAATACTATCGTTGTATCACATGGTCGAACAATTAGAGTGTACAGACGTCGGTAGTCTCGCTTGGCCAGACGCTACGGGCTCACCCCTTGGGTAAATCACACTCCGCGTCTGGCTCTTTTAGAGATTAACAGTCCTGACGACCGCGTGGTGGCAGCACGGGTTCTTCGGTTTTCCCAACCTCGTTCCCAGGGGTCGTTCGCTTTCTGACAATATGGCGAGTGGTCCAGGGTTGTCTGAGCGAACTATACCCCTGGGGACGAGGTTGGGTTTTTCCTGGAAGTAATTTCCGCGGGAATTATGAGTGAGAAAACGTGGTGATTGGCTGGAGCCCAGTGGAGTGCCATCTAGTGGTATTCACGGCTTTTGAGCCCCAAAAGTGCCAGTGTGTGGAAGACCGGGACGTCGGATACACACTGGGACCGAGTGTAAGACGTCAGTAGCAGACCCAGAGATGAGCCTGCCAACAGACAGCGCCATAAGCATGTTCGTATACCGTACACCACCGATGTGAACTCGGCCTTCGGTTTACGGACAAGCCGGTTAAAGCTGACGTGGCCGAACAAAAAGCCCCCATGCGACGAGCAAGAGAATTGCAAACGCCCTGCAGACACCTCAAACGAAGGCTCAGAATATGATATACCCCACGACGCCAGGAGGGCGCCACCTTATTTGTCTTCCAGCTTTAGCGGTGTCAACATTCTCTGGTGAGCTCCTGCTGAACATTTTTCTGAAAGAACAAATTTTGACCCTGCTGGGAATCGAACCCGCGCCCTGTTTTTTGCTCCACCGTCTTACCCCTTCGGCCACCAAACTTGTTCGAAGACTTCTCATGTTTTCTCTTATTCGTAGTATGATTACGTAAGTCGAATCTACGTCTATGACAAACACAAATCATGTTTCTGTCAGCTGGCTCGTTGGCCGAGTGGATAGAGTGGTGGATTACAAACCAGAAGATCGACGGCTCGAATCCCGTCTATGAGTATAAATGACTACAATTTTTTTCTTGGAGTAGTGTAAGAGGTATGCGGAGATGTTGACAGCTCTGTTGCCTGAAGACAAATAAGCAGGCGCCCTCCTGGCGTCGTGGGGTATGTCATGTTCCGAGCCTTCGTTTGAGGTGTCTCTGCAGGGCGTTTGCAATTCTCTTGCTCTACTCGTCGCATGGGGGCTTTTGTTCGGCCACGTGAGCTTTAACAAGAGCAGGTTTTGCAAAGCCCCGAAACGCCAACGTGTATGGCAAGCGGATTGTCCAGTTATTCAAAAAACCTATATTTTTGCACTAAAACCTAGTTTTTTGCTCATAAAACTTAGTTTTTGTGGATAAAATATAGGTTTTTTTCACAAAAACTAAGTTTTTCTCCTAAAAACCTAGTTGTTGTCTAAAACCAAGTTTTGTAGAAAAAACTTAATTTTTTGCTTCATAAAATATAAGTTTTTGTCAAAAAACTTAGTTTTTGTAAAAAACCTATATTTTGTGGCAAAAAACCTGGTTTTATGCCAAACAACCCCCATTTTATCGACAAAAATGTAAGTTTCTGCACTGAAATGTCCAGTTATTCCATAAAACTGAGTTTATTGGTCAAAAAACCAAGTTTTTTTTACTAAAACCAAGTTTTATGCCATAAAAAGTTGGTTTTTGATAAAAACTAGGTTTTTGTACGCCGTTTGTCCAGTTATTCAAGAAACTTATATTTTTGACAAAAATACTGGTTTTATTGAAGGAAAAACTTCATAAAACCAGGTTTTTTGAGCATAAATATAAGTTTCTCGGCTATTTGTCCAGTTATTACCAAAAAACTAAGATTTTTAAACAAAAAACTAAGTTTTTTGTAGGTGATTGAAAAACCTATATTTTATCGCAAAAAACTAGTTTTTTTGCATAAAAACCAGGTTTTATTGTAGAAATACAAGTTTCATGACAAAAACTAAGTTTTTTTGGGAGAAAAACTTAGTTTTTGTCAAAAAACGTATATTTTATCCACAAAAACCAAGTTTTATGAGCAAAAAACTAGGTTTTAGTGCAAAAATATAAGTTTTTTTGAATAACTGGACAATCCGCTTGATATTGTCCAGTTATTCAAAAAACCTATATTTTTGCACTAAAACCTAGTTTTTTGCTCATAAAACTTAGTTTTTGTGGATAAAATATAAGTTTTTTTGACAAAAACTAAGTTTTTCTCCTAAAAACTAAGTTTTTGTCTAGAAAACTTAGTTTTTGGCTTCATAAAATGTAGGTTTTTATCAAAAAACCTAGTTTTTGTAAAAAACTAATATTTTATGACAAAAAACCTGGTTTTATGCCAAACAACCCCCATTTTATCGACAAAAATGTAAGTTTCTTCACTGGAGTGTCCAGTTATTCCATAAAACTTAAGTTTATTGGTCAAAAAACCAAGTTTTATGCCATAAAAAGTAGGTTTTTGATAAAAACTAGGTTTTTGTACGCCGTTTGTCCAGTTATTCAAGAAACTTATATTTTTGACGAAAATACTGGTTTTATTGAAGAAACACTAAGTTTTTTCCATAAAACCAGGTTTTTTGAGCATAAATATAAGTTTCTCGGCTATTTGTCCAGTTATTACCAAAAAACTAAGATTTTTAAACAAAAAACTAAGTTTTTTTGCAGGTGATTGAAAAACCTATATTATTTTATCGCAAAAAAACTAGTTTTTTTGCATAAAAACCAGGTTTTATTGTAGAAATATAAGTTTTATGACAAAAACTAAGTTTTTTACGATAAAAACTTAGTTTTTGTCAAAAAACCTATATTTTCTCCACAAAAACTAAGTTTTTTAAGCATAAAACTAGGTTTTATTGCAAAAATATAGGTTGTTTGAATAACTGGACAATCCGCTTGCCATAAACGCATATGGCAAGCGGATTGTCCAGTTATTCAAAAAACCTATATTTTTGCAATAAAACTTAGTTTTTGTGGATAAAATATAGGTTTAAGGAATTGATACCGAACTGGAGGTATTGGTTGTCTCACCAAACCCGCGAGGGTGGAGCTAAAATGCAGACCTAAACCCGAGGCGCTTCGCCGAGGGTTTAGGTCGGAATGACAGCTCCACCCGAGCGGGTTTGGTGAGACGACCAATACCGACAGTGAGGTATCAATTTCTATTCTAAACCACCTTTCCATAAACCTTTCTGGCACTAAAACATTCATAGGCCTATTCAGTTCAGAGCGATTTGATTGCAAATAGGCCTATTTTGAGATGTTCAGAGTCAATCCGACCCGGCATCCGGCTCCGCGGATGACGCTACGTCGATGACGCGACGTCACTGTGTAACAACATGTACATCGTGCCTACATCGTGTACATCGGTGTGCAGCGCTAGGCCCAACAAGCTGCAGGAGCCGAAATGAGACAGCAGGGCGCTTTCTTCAACGGATTTTCCGCAGGATGTGTGGCTTATGATACAAAACATTCTTGGGATAGGTCAGTGAGTTTAAATCTCGCCCATATTCTCTGCACCGCCTCTCTGAATGCTCGAAGCGAGAAACACATGGTCGGCGGTTTTGGTTGCGACACCAAAGCCCGGTGTGGTTAAAACGAGGCTAATGCATTATCCATTGAAAACAAGGCTCACTGTGACCAAGGTGGTTTAGAAT
>NMRB01003247.1:27895-53297 GCA_002633025.1 Notospermus geniculatus | reverse complement strand
CGCACACTAGCGACTAAATTGAGGCGACCAGCGAGGCGACTGTCGACTACGACGTCGCAGGCGATAATCGCCTGTGAAGTCGCTGAGCTATGTCGCACGCGACAATTTCCTAGGACGATCCGCAAAGGGGCGATTATTTTGTTGGAGACGGTCGCAGTAGCAGTGGACTGGGCCAAGCGACCAAAAGTTCAACATGTTGAACTTTCGGTCGCTTGGTTGCCACTGTCTTGCATTGTCCTTCTGTCCACTACTTCCGACGGTAAAACTGGCCAATCAGGACACGTTCCACCGGTCACCTGACAATGCGCACGTGCTCAACACGCACAGGTCTTTCTTGGTCGCTCATGTAGTCGGCAAGTGAATGTGTTTGCAACGAAGCGATCACTGAAGCGATCACTGAAGCGATTATGTAAAGAGACCAGTCGGAGTTGACAGTTTTCGAGATTCCAAAAAAGGGTCCAAATTCAGGATCTTGAAAACCGTTACCCAAAGGGTGTCATCATGGGTGTCATTTTGGAGCTCTATGAAAGCAATATTGAAAAAAAATATTTTCATCCACCTGCAGCCCCTGTGGAACTTGTGGGAAGGGGTCAAAAGTCGGATTTGTGGCCCCTTTTTGACCCCCTCAAGGGTTGCAGTGTACATTTTGGGGCGTGAAACCCATACCATGTTGTTGTACCCACTGAGACCTTTAATTTGATACCCATGTTGATATGATTTGAAGGCATCAAATTTTTGACCCCTACTGTTAACCCCTTTGGCCCTCTAAAAAGGGCGGCCATCTTGGAAATGTGCAGGTTTTGTCTTGTGGTAACAAGCTGAATGTGTTCAGTATGTCCATCTTCATATATAATAGGAGGAAATGTTTAGTTACCAGAACTACGCTACGAAAGTGAAAAATAAATGGGCATGTCTCACGGCCTAAATGGGAAGTCACCGTTGTTCGCTCTAGTTTTGAATGACATGGATGAAGTTTTCAGAAGTAAAGGTAATATAACTGTAGCTTTTATTGAGAAACTAGATAAGGATGCTAGGGATGAAGCAGTAGACTACATGTATCTGAAGCTTTTTATTCTTCTCTATGCTGATGATACAGTACTTCTAGCAGATAGTGAGGTCCAAAATGCAACAGCTATTGAATAGACGATATCACTCCAAAAGAGCGCAGCACCTGACGGGTCAGTGTCATGACGTCCCGCACGTCATTTCATGATGTCTTGAGGTGAGACGAAAAAAATCAGATTGTTTCACGACGTCATGATCGCTGAAACAACCGGATTTTTTGTCGAGTCACGTCATGCGTTCAGAAATGATGTGCGGGACGTCAGGACGCTGACCCCGTCAGGTGCTGCGCTCTTTTGGAGTGATAGAGTCTATTCTCTGCATGATTATTGCCTGCAGAATAAGTTGTGTTAGTGTTAACACGAGTAAAACTAAAGTTATGGTTTTTTCTAAGTCAAAGGCTCGATTGAAGAATTTACATAAGCTCGGCGAGTCTAGTATTGATATTGTTGAAGAGTACAATTACCTTGGTATTTTATTCAATTGGAATGGAAAGTTTGCTAAAGATAAGAAAATTCTTGCTGATAAAACAACGAGAGCTATGTATTCTGTTCTTCAAAAAGGTAGGGATTTGGTCCTCACAACATGTCAAGCTTTTCGATGTATGTGTACAGTCTATTCTACTCTATCGTGCTGAAGTGATAGGTTTTGAAAATAATGAGATTCGTTCAGAAAGTCCATTCAAAGTTTTGTACAATTATTTGTAAGAAGAGCAAGTATTCTCATAACAGTATGATTTAAAAAGGTGAACTTGGTACAATGTGTAGAATGCCTATATCCATATTATTAAAGTTAGAATGATCAATTTTTGGAACACTTTGGTTCATGGAAAGAAGGCTTAGTTTGGATTCATTCTTTTGAATATTTTGAAAATCTTTGATGAGAGAGATATAGGTACCGTACACCTGTCCTTGGTTAGCGAATATAAGATCTGTTATCCGTGATTGTGGTTTAAATTATGTATGGAACAAAAGAATCATATTAAACTAGTCAACTTGGGTAGCAAGGTAATGAGGGTCTTATGTCACCAGCTTTGTCAGAGTTGGTTTTCAAACGTTTGTGAGAATGTATAGAGTTTATTAGTTATAGAATCTTTAAGGGTGCCATTAAAATGGAAGTATATACTTTAAGAAGAAAATTTAAATTTAAATTTTAATTTTAATTAAATAAAAACTTCTTCCACGTCACCTGATGTTTTCATTTTTAAACTTCAGAACAGGTTCTTTGTTGTTACCAACACTTGTAGAGTCAATTTGTCTAAGCCCAAGGCTGAGAGATACTGTAAAAAGAGTGAGCTAAAGCAGGCCGGCGATGAATTACATTTCCTTTTTGAATGTCCTGTTCTAAGTCTTAGAAATTAATTAATTCCAGAATATTTTAGAACGAGAAGTAATACAATAAAGATGGCTCAATTGCTTAACTCGCAAAGCAAGAAGGTAATTACTAATGTTGCTGAGTTCATCAACAAAGGTGCTAAAGAATATACAGTAGAACCTCACCTAACGGACACCTTATCTTTCCCTGACACCACCCATGTACCTGTAGATACCTCACTTTTTACGCATATGTTTGCGGGTTAATTCACAACAAAATTATGATTGAATTTTTGTTTTTCCTCATTCATAAATTATATTTTCTCGTTCGTGTATTAGTTTTTTTACAAACTCCTCTATGTATCACTGTAATGTGATTAGAAAGTAATAAATTCTAATTCTAGTAAAATAACGCATTTGAGATACAATATCGCGTTCCTTTAAGCCAGCAACACACCAATTCAAATTCAAATTCTGATTCTAATTCTAATTCTAGTCAAGTAACGCATTTGAGATCCACTGTGTTCCTTTAAGCCATCACACACCAGGCGATGTCGCAGCGATCTGGGGGGACCGCATAGAAACTCGGCTAGGGACTAGCGGGGTCTGTCGATAGTGAACGGAGCCTTAGCGGAGGTTCTATGCGGCCACTTGTCGATAGTGAGCGCATAGAAACCCCGACAGCTAGCGGCCCGCTAGCAGTACCGATACGGAGGACGCATAGAAATCCGCCAGGCTGTCGGCGACGCTGTCGCCAGGCCAAATCCCTGGAGGAACTAAGAGCACTTCCAGTGAGTCCGCTTGTAATTGTAGATGACCATTCGTCGATCTGTGGCACGTAGAAGCAGATGCATTTTTTGGTTTTCGTGAAGATTTGCCCCACGGTAGAAATTTTCGTCCGAGAATTAACCAGTACGAGGATTTTACTAATGATGAATTCATGAGAAAATATCGACAGTTAGAGGCCCGCTACAGTAGAGGACGCATAGAAATCCGCCGGCACTGTCGGCGAGAGTAAAATGAGCGAGATCACCGCATGTCCTTGCCAAGTGGGCAAACTATTACGAAATTCCGAGAGGGAGAACAATGGAAATGCCTGTGGGGCCCACGACGGCAGCGCGATACGCAAACTTCCAACAGCTTATCGGCGGACTTCACTAGCGGGGTCCTATCGACGGTTCTATGCGGCCTCCAGAATTACCCCGATACGGTATCGGGCGACAAGGTCCCGCTAGGGACTAGCGGGCCGTTCACTAGCGCAGTTTCTATGCGGTCCCCCCTGATCGCAAGCAGGCTATCGGGCATGTTGGGTGTTGACGCCAGGTGTGCACTGGACTGCGATGCGTACAGAATCTTCTCGCCAGCGATGATCGCCCATTATCAAACAATACCAAAGTAGACCGCTTGCGATATTGCCTGGTTGCTGCTCTCTTTACAGAGAACAACGGATACTGTCTCCCTCCCCTTGATGACATCTAAGGGCCGTATTCATATGCCCGTGTCACACTGTCCCGAAATTAGACACCCGATGGCCACACGAATATGGAATTTTGAATTTTGCGTGAAGATGGCCCCGAAGTCAACTTCCAGAATCTTGCAAATTTTCGATCCCAACCGGGGTCTTCTTCAGGCTGGCACTTATCAGTAAGATTTCCAAAAGTTTCCATTAATTCGTATGGCCATCGGGTGTCAGCTTCGGGACAGTGTGACACGTACGGGCATTAAGGGTGGTCATCGCGCGATTAGCCTAGACGCGGATAACTTTTGTACGCTGGTTAAAACAGGTTTGTATTGTACATTACGCGTGTGGATAAACACCCTTGAATTGATCGCAATTCACAACAACAAACGTTCAGATGCTACAGCCAATCAGAAGAAGCATGTCGCATGGGATGCTGTCGCACGTGATTCCCGGATTTGTACGATGTTTAACAACACGCAAATCAACAGGCTGCCTTCGTTCTGCCTCTTCCTCTGCACCTAATTCGAGGATACCGAGTGGATCCATTGCGAAGCCTCAGCGCGCCTAAGGCGAAATGACAGTTTGTACGCGAGATAAACAAGCCCCTTGGGACGTTTAACATTTCTTTTGTTACTTAAACAGGGGTGTCTACTTTTGTACGTTGGTTAGGTGATCTAATCACTTTTTATGAAATGGTGTCTAACCTGAACGTGCGATTATCTCCTGTTTAAACCCCAGTCACATATCCACTCCGGGGCCCGTACGGCGAGTAAAAACAGATATTTTGACCAATTTCTACGGTGCCCAGTTTGATCCAGCCTACTTTCCGCCTATCTATTGAGGCGATTTCGGCATGATTCATCTTAGATCCGAGTTTCAGTCTCTAAAATCCGCAGCAAGCCGCTGGGTGGGGAAAATCGTACGGGGCCCGGTGCATTTGTGACCTAGGCTTTAGTCAGCGTTTTTGCTAGTTAGTCGCGACAAACAGAAAAACACCCTTTATGAATATGGCCCTATTCCTTCACGGTTAGTGATAAAACCCGGAATGAAACGAAACGAAATGAAATCATCGAAATGATCGAAATGGGCATGATTTGCATGAATTTATATTCGTTTTGGCAAGTCTTATTGTAATATCGATATTTAGGTGGTTCACATAGAATCTGCTCCGACATTGACGCTTGGTTTATGCCCCAACCGAATGAGTGAAGAAAACACAGAAGAAACTGGCGGCAACTTGAGGAGCACCGAAGGGAATTTCGTACATGATGTGGGCTGGCACCATTGCCCAATTATCTATAATCATCCTACGCTAAATATAGAGCTCCCTGACATAACACTATGCATCGAAATAACCATCGAAATACATGTGATGCTCTGCGTACCGGTATTTACTAACGAGGAACACGTATAGACTGCATGCGGTCCAGTTGTGGTTTAGTCATAGTGGTTAGGCCTAATTGGTCTCATTCGTCAATTTAGTACATTGGTACCACGATCCTCCGCTAGATAGATCTAGTAATGGAGTTTGATGAAATCTATTTCATGTAGGCCTATTTGGGATTTTCTTTGGCATTCTGATTCTTAAAATAATATTCAATTTGATTTTGTGTGGTATGCAGGCGGAAGCATACATTTGCACATAAAGACATTTAACTCGAAGACATTTAACTGCGTTAATTCCCAATTTCCCTGCGAGTCCCATTTCGATCATTTCGATGATTTCATTTCGTTTCATTCCGGGTTTTATCACTAACCTTTCACTAACTATTCTTTCACAGCACTGATGACCTGTGATTTGGCGATAGGCGTATCGCACGAGTTATTTTACACTGTTGTGTATCCGTCTGCAGGATTGCGCGCTGTCTCCGTTTGTACATCTCAATTGTATGACCATGTGATACAACGATGGTGTTAGCATCTTTTGTGGCAATCCTGGGCACTTTGTCTCCTCCCTGGCGATTTCTTGGAATCTGCTGGCATTTTTGGATTGGCCATTGCAACGTGGTATCATCCTTAATTTCAATCACATAAATAGAGTCAGAGTCCGTGGCCGAGTCAGTAAAATAGAGATCATCCCAATCTGTTGCTCTCATGTCTATCACCTCATAGTCACTCGTAACTGTTGTTATTCTCTGTATTTTTGTCTCTGTATTTGTGTCCTTTATTTCATAGATAGCCACGCTCTTCCCCCCTCCAACAAAGACGAACCTTCCGCCGCATGATATCACTCTGGGGTCTTGAATGCGATCGTCGTCGCCAATCATGTATGTCGCCTGTATGACACTCTCATCTTTGTCAGTAGCTGTAATTGCTGACTTTTGCCCATCAATGGTCCAAAGAATGACATACTGGAACAGTAAAGTAACTCCTAGGGAGATAGCCTCACCACTATTACATGTAGTTACCGGTATATCGTGTGTGGAGGTCTTGGTAATTATCCCAGTTTCTGGATCCAGCAACTGTATCCTACAGCTACATGTAGTTCCCTCTGCGCCTTCACAGAGAAGGGCCAGTTTGGCATCAGGCGTGCTTGTCATGTCCCAAAAGGGTAGGACATCATCTCTCAATGTTCGTTTCAATCTTCCTGGATGTTCATAATCATAGACATCGATAGCAGATGACAGGTCCTCCTCTGTGACTGGATGAGCAACTGCATAGGATTGTGGCCCAAAGGTTGCTATAAATGGGATGAACATATCCTCGGAATCTGCTTGTATTGTGTGATGGAAGATTTTTTCAATTTGGAAATCGTCTACCTCCTCTTTGACACGTTGGACAATTTTTCCAAGACTCGTCATTGGTCTCTCTTCTGCTTCTAATCTGTTGTCTTCATCACGTACTTTGTAGAGAATATCACGATGCCTCTTTACTTCCATTTCATTTCCTAACTCTGCAGTCTCTTCCAATTTCCTCTTCATGTTAGACAGATTCTCTAGGTCCATCGACTGATGCTCTGTCTTTGAGAGTAACTCCCTCGCTTGCTGTATTTGGTCCCGCAAGCTGTCAACCATATCAGACACCCTCTCCAAGTCATCAGGAATCTCTTGCATGATATGGTACTTCATCTCTACTTCGTTTTTCCTGTCCTCTTTCCAGCTGGTGCCCTTGTCAATGTACTTCTGTGCATGATCATCAATCTGTTTAAAAAGCATGTTCCGCTTGTCAGCATGTGGTGCCATGGCCTTCAGTCGAGTCAATTCTTGCTGCAGTTTTTCGAGCTGCTTGAGTCTTCTCTCTCTCTCTTCCACCGTCGCGGACATTGCCTTGATTGTATCGCCAAGTCCTTGAACATCATGATTTCCATGACCATCACCTGTCGAAACACAGATATTACATACGGATTTGTTACAATCGTTGCAAAAGCTGACCAGTCTTTTCTTATGGTGTGGACATCTGTTACTGCCTTCGCTTGCGATGGGGAACAATATATGATGACGGGTTGCCTTATTCTTCTTGTGTTCCATCGTGCATGTCCTGCATATGTGTACTCCATCACATTCTGGGCATTTATTGATGACCGCTTTCACTTTCGTCTTTAACTTGTAATAGCATATGCCGCAGAATATCCCCGGCTGGTCTGGCGTCTGTGATGCCATCTTCTCTCTAGCGTGGACCTAAAATGGAAAAATAACGATCTAAGTCTTTCGAAAGCGGGTCTTCAATCTGTATGTTCGTGAAAATGTGTTGAAGTTGGTTACGTTTTACTGGTGTTATAGAATCTAATGCCCCCCCCCCAACAATACATTTACGTATTAAGCGGCACCATTGAATGGGACTCTGGCGAGATCAAGACACTTAAAGCTAGTAATCTACTGCTGATTTTCTGCGTTGCGACTTGCTTTGCAACCTGCTACCTGCGATTGAATACGATCGCAAGGAACTGATACCGGTCGCCGACCGATTGCCGACTGAAATTGAACACATCTTCGCCATTGGTGGAAATCACGTCTAGCTAGTCCACTACGGCGATCGATATAGGAAAAGTTTTTTCGACTTACCTTTCAGGTCCAACTCGACTAAAGAGATTATTTCATCAAAATGAATCAAGAATCATATACCGATTAGTTCCCGCTAACGTAAAAATGGTGGCTCTCTTGTGAGATGTCAATTTGCTAGACTTGAGGTTTTGATGTTTTCTGACCCAAGTCTCAGTGTTGACTGTTGCTAGCGTTGGCCCCAGGCCTACTTGTATCTAAGAACTGTAGAACGGTTTTGCTTTCATGAATCCGAAGAAAAAGAAGTTTCTCCAAAGAAAAGATCATCGAGTTCAGCCTGAATGACTTTACCAGGGGACTGACAAGTGATGAATTGGTGATTTACAAGTCGATACAAGAGGCTATATAAATTACATGTATTTCAGCCCAGCATTGCATTAAAATAAATCATTGCATAAAATACAGACATTTTAATAATATACTGAATATTGAATACTTGTATATACTGAATATATGCCATACCTTACACGCATTCAAAGTATTTGTTGATCAGAAAAATGGACTTTCTCGAATGTTTCCAAAATTTGTCAAATATGGGTCATGACGACACGGTTCATGACCAAAAATAGGTGGCACATTTGTAGCACCTTTGTCTGTCTCTATTCTATGTCGAGTGTTTTTTATAAGGACCCTAACCCACTGCCTCAATAGGTGTCACTAGTGGTTAAAACTCTTGAAATGAAACTGACATCCCGGTCCTGACCAATTTCCCATACAAAGGGCGTCCATTGTGGGACCAGGGGCCGTACAAATGTATGCATAAAGCATCTTAAGTGTCAAATTTCCCTTAGCTTTTGTTTGGGAAATTTTACACTTAAGATGTTTTATGCATACGACCCCTGGTTACGATGTGCTGGCCCCTATCGTGGTTATGACTCCACTGTACAGTGCTCTGGAGCATGCTATAACCATGGACAGAGCACAGTGATTTCTGGTACTTTATCATTTTTCATTATTTTCCGCAAAAAATGCAACACAGAGTTAACAACGTGTTATATGTCAATATTTTATTGCATCGCGATTATGGTAAGAAAATTACTGAGCACCGATTTTTGCAGGTTACAGATACTGAAAATCTTAAAGCCACACTGTATTGAATTCAGAAAGTGCTTACGTCCTCCGACGTAAAGGCCGCCGTACACGGTACATTTTTTTCCTACGAAATATTTCGTACGATTTCTCACACAATTTTATTGGAAGGAAATATACCGCATCCCGCCGAAGATGATCCCATTTATTTCCTGTGAAATATTACGTTGCAAATGTTATTAAGTGTGACGAAAAATATGACCCGTCACGGGGTCATATTTTTTGTAGGATTGACCTATTACATGCGGACAAAGGGGCACAATGTGTCAGTTGTACAATAATTTGCTACCACGGCGTACACGGTAGGAATTATTTCCTATACCATTTTATTGTACAAGAAAAATAGGACAGAACCTATTTGTGGATTTTTTTTCCTACACGACAAAAATGGGGCGTTGTTTCCCGTTACACACGGTAAAATAAATTCCTACAAAATATTTCGTAGGAAAAAATATATCGTGTACGGCGGCCTTTAGTGTAGTGTAAAATGCACTAAGTGCTCTCTGAATACATAAGAGCTCTGGCTACAGTTTCTTCAGTGTGTGCTGAAAACTAGGTCTTGATTCTTTGAAGTACGTACCGTTACACATCGGGCAAGCATTTTGGGGACCTTCCCGATGCTATGAGACATCTACCTGTACTCTCCTAACACATTGAAAATACCGAAAAATTCAATACAGTGAGGCTTTAAAGTATATTCTCAGCGCTTTGTGCGCGCCTAACTACAATAAGTCCTGTTTCTAGCCAGGTGTAACATGTGCCAGTGTTACCGTATGTCAGTGTTTCCACTTATTGTTTGGGACGCTGGCAGTTCGATCAACGCCTTTCTCTGTGTGTCCCAGGTTGCCAAGTCGCAGCTTATTCAGTCAGGCAATAGTTGGGAAACACTCACAGACGGGGAACATTCAACAAGAGGCCCATGGGCCTGGCGCTCAGCTGACAGTTGACTTGAGGTGAAGTTGTAGGTGTAATGAAGCATGCTAAAGGAGAGGTGGAACTTTAGTTTGATACCAAGCATGACTACCTTGGCTCAACTAGTCNTCCACGACATTTCCCATGATTCCTCATTCCATGAACAAAAGAGCAGCCAACACGTCAAAGTAATTGGCGCGGGAAATTTAAATAGTGCTGTTTTCAATTTTGTCACCTAGCGCCCCCTGGAGAACAAATTTCGAATTAATTTCCATTGCACTTGGTGTACCAAAAATCAAGCTTCATACCCTATCAATTTCAGTTTGATATATTGCCTGTAGACTGAGTTATTGGGGTTTTCCATTTTACGGAAAATGCCCCCTGGAGGGCACAATGTAGGTCAGATCGCAAAAATTTTTGGTTCTGTTTCGAGTCCTTCCAAGGGCCTACCCCTCCACCAACTTTCATGACCCTGGGCCTTGCGGTTGCGAAACGTGCCAGTTTAACGGACGACACACACACACACAGACACACACACACACACACACGGACGCCACTCGTATACATATGACTAGCTCCGCTGACCTTTGGTCAGCTGAGCTAAAAACGTTACATCGGGCACAAAGCTCATCTACATGTACAAAAGGTATACAATCTCAAAAGAAAATGTCGGCTTCACCTTGGTTTCACATCCTCAGGTCCTGGCGTTGCGAATTAAGACGACGCAGTGTCTGAAGGTGAAGGACGTCGAACCCGCACAATAGAAATCCAAGGCCACATAACATTTTCAATGAGCAGTTACGTCATACATCACTGTTATACCTTCCTAAATCGGTGACCTAAACTTTATGCTCGCCGACTACAGGTAGAAACTGTTACACCCAGTCCTAGGCCTGCTTCTACACCCAGGTTTACGACTACACTTGCGACCCCTTTATGCTCGCTACCCCTCGTCTCGGTATCCTCGCACCCAGGGTCTTCACCATCGCTCCCCTCCTTGCCTAATGCGAGGGTGCATGGGTTCGAGTCCCCGTAGGAAACTGTATGTCTTTCACCTTAGAAACCCGTTATTATTAGTTGCTCCCTCCTCGTAATTAGGGAGGTTTCGCAAGCGCCCGGTTAGGCCATACAACGACGTTTATCTATTGTGTGGGTGTAGCCAAACAATAGATAAACGTCGTCGTATGGCCTAACCGGGCGCTTGCGAAACCTCCCGATTGTTAAGGGAGGCTACGACCGTGGATGACCTGAGATTCTCAGGATGGGTCTCGGCGGCCTCAGAACTGCGATTTTGGTGAATATAAGGAAGAGTGAAGCGGAATGGAATTGAGCAAATCACTTCCTGTTCAAGAGATCGATGGATTGACGCCTTGTGGCCTCCGCCACGGAACTAATGGCGCCGGCATCGCTGTCGTACCCGGGGGATGTTTCGTCACCGTCCCTGCGCTCCCGTTCCCTTTGCTCGCTTCTCTCACGTTCGAATGTACTCTCGCGAGCAAAGTCCCCCTTCCAGAAGACGAACTCCGGTAGAGGCCCCTCGGGTACCTGCATCTCTGCCGGTTCGTGTCCGCGCAAGTACCGACAATTTTGGACGTCCTTCCAAAGTTTCTTCGGGTCGTCCGCCTCCACCAACCATTCCATGTCCTCCACGTCGTAGTCATCACCCATGAGAAGCATCAACGAACGCCGCCTGGACATTTCCATTTCAAAATCACCGTCTTTCATATCCCCTCGTCGCATCGCTAAAATCTGCTGTTTTATCTCCTCGATTTTCTCCTTATTTTCCGCAGCTTTCGCCGCTGCTGCGGCTGCATTCTTTGCCCCAGTTGAACTTTTACGCCGCGCAGCAGCATTGCGCATCCGCTCTCTGAAAACAGCAAGTTCGGCAAGCGCATCCTCGTCTTCCAATTTCTCAGCCTTCTCCTCAGAATTCCCTTCTTTAGATTTTTTGTCATCAGCGCCCTCTAGTTGCGGACCATCACTGCGCATGCGCTCTTCCATCGCGGCAATATCTGCTGACTCATGGTCTTTCCTCTGCTCTTTTTTCTCATCCGCATCTTCGTCTCGGGTTTCGTCCTCGAACCCATCCACCATTGTTCCATCTCGACTCACAATTGGCGTCATAATGGCAACTCTTTTCCTCTCCTTCTTTGGCGGCGATTCTTGCGTTTCTTCCCCACTAATTCCACGACCTACGGTCAGGGCAGACGGCTTTGCCTGAACAGGAGGCAGGTGCAGTATCCCCTTCTTCGGGGCGGGAGGAAGTTTGACAGGAAGAACGGCGTCCTTGATTCCCTTCCCATTACTGCTTCTACTCTCGCTGCTTCCACGCCGTCCTCGCTTTTTGTGGCTGTCTCCCGACCTAAGAGAACCGTTCTTTGAACCCGAGTCCATCTCTAAATGAATATCCCCTTCCGAAATTCCATCCATACTCGACCTGTCCTTCGATCCAATTGAATCGCTCTTAATCGGGGGCAAAAGAGGCGGAAGTTGAATCCAGTCGGATCTGGATCCCCCACTACCTTTGGAATCCCGCCGTTCCCTCCTCCGTTTCGCACGTTTCATCTTCAAAATTTCCGGATACATTGAAAACACCTTATAGTCACTCATGATCTTCTCCAAACCGCCTTCTTTAGGATTCGTTTCCATTGCCTCTCGGCTATGAAACCGCTCAAGACGTTTCTTCATGCCGATAATAGTTGCCGACATATGGTCCATTTTCGGGTAGACAACATTCAACCATTCCTCCAACTTATCATCGTTCTTGCCTCTTCCGTAGCTCTCCATCAGCCGGTCGTAGCTTCTCGTGTTGGTGTAATGCCGCTTGATTCGGTCATCTGTGATGAGGTCGGAGTATTTCGGTCGTGGATTTTTCATCTTCCGAGCGAGCGCTTCTTTTTTTCTCCGCCTGGAATCAAGAATAATCCATGTAAGCGACTGCGGTGAAGTTTTTTGTAATGCACTATTAAAGATAATGTATCACGGGTATTTTCACGGGCCACGAAACTCATTGTTTATTTATATTTTGTTCATTTTGGTGCGTCTTTCTTTGTCTTATGAGAATAAATTTAATGGTGGTATGCCCCTCTAGAAATCCTTTTGGTGCCGAAAGTATTCAATTTGGTGGATTGGCATGTCCCAAAAGTCCAAAATAACATAATGTAAACATCCATGTTTACAAACATTGAATGTAAACAATGAAGTCGTGATACATTATTTTTAATGCATCTCAAAATTGTTTTGATGCCAAAAAAGACGAAGTGACTTCGTCTGGGGGGAGGGAGTTTTCGATCTGGGGAAGCCCACTTCATCTTTTTTGAAAACTTGGCATCACTCTTTTTTTACAGGAGAATGACTTTTTTATATGCAGTCTTCAGAAAGGAAAGGTTCTGGCTACATGGGCCTAGTACATGTACTATGGACTGTATGAGTCATGCCTATACCGTGCCGACATGGATGAAGCCAATGTAAAGTGCCCACTTAATCTTTTCAAGGGGAGGGAGTCAGGGAAAAGATGAAGTCACTTCGTCTTTTTTGACATCAATGTAATTTTGAGACGGCCCCTATAGGCTATTGCCTTTGCATAGGCAGCTGCCTAGTACAGGTTAGGGCATTATCTCATCCCCAGAATGTCTATCAGCAGGTATTCTGCCTAATTTCCTTTGGGGGTTTAAACTATTGAATTGAAAGGGACATTCAGGTCCTGATCAATGTCCCACTCAAAAGGTATCCATTGTACAGGACCTGATTACGATGTGCTGTTCTCTATCATGGTTTTATGTATGATCCCCTGGGGGTGTTTGGACTAACCCAACGTTGCTGGACTCGTCATTCAGCAGTCAATAGAGAGGTTGCGCAGCGGCCCGACTCCGACTTCAACTACGAGTCAATGAATTGCAGTCCGCTTTGGACATCCTTGATAAAAACGATTTGATAGAAGTTTTCAATTCGTCAAACACCATAAACTGAAGGCAGAAAAATTTGGCCTTAAAAATCGGAAGTGCGGATAAATAATGAATATTGAAATCGTAATCCTAGTCGTTACGACTTGAAACACGACTATAATATTTGCGATTTACGTGCACTTCTGATTACGAGTCAAAATTACTCTGCCACAAAGTTATGGCATTTTACGATTTGCAAACGTCTATCAAATCGTTTTTATCAAGGATGTCTACAGTGGACTGCAATTCATTCTGGTAGTTGAAGCCGGAGTTGGAGTCGGAAAGTGCGCCCACTTGTCATAGAATGCAGGCCGGTAGATAGATCCCTACATCAGCTTAAATTACCTCATCGCCTCTCTGACGGGCGTAGACAATCTGGCTTCCTCCTCCTTCTTTGTACTAGCCTCGCCTTCTGTCTGCTGGTCGATATGTCCTTGGGCGGCTTTTTCGGCTGCTTTGGCTCGCTCTTCCTGCTCTCGTTGAGCTAGAAAATACAGAACAATATGACTAAAATTAACCATGAGCACGGTATGGTGATTTGTTTATAGTCCGGGTGTCAAATGCACATGTCCCGTGGTGTGCACGTACACTCATGGCCAAAAATAAATGGACAGCAGTTTATCTTGAATATTTCCAAACCAATGGGGTAGAGGAAATTGGTCCCGACATAGCAAATTTTCCTGGCTATCTAATGGTATCAACGTCGAAAATTTTCGCTGAAAGCCGCATTTGACAGAAGGAATTTTGTAAAGGTATGTTTTTGCTACTTTTTTATTTGCATGATTTCATTCAAAATTTTTATATCACTGTGTTCTACTCATCGAGGCCTTTCATAATATATCATAAAATTTCAACTATTCTGTGTAGAAAGATAAACTGCTGTCCATTTATTTTTGGCCATGAGTGTACATGTACATCTATATGTGCCTACCAGTGACCAAGATACATGTACATGTAGATCTAGTCGAAAACCAAACCTGTGATTAAAGACACATGTAGGCCATCTTGTTGTAAAAACCACAGGGTGCTGAGAAAAGAAATTTTTTTGGATTAATCTGTAAAGCGGTTCGTCAAAAAATCAAGCTAAAGGACCACGGTATTGCCACTTTTCCTCGACAGCCGGCGCCACCGCGCCACTCTCCAACCCAGGGACTAACTACGTTGTCGGCGAATTGACCCGATTTATTGCTGCTATTCTTGCTGCCGCTAGGTGGCTCCCTCTACGTCGACAGTCAAATTACCCATCAGAGATCGCATACCGTGGTCCTTTAGAGTTCAAAATGGCTGCCCTGGCGGCCATCTTGGATAAATCGTCGAAAGAAGCTTCGTGTTCTGAATCATGAATTGCTGACGTGCCACAAATTACCTCATCGGAGCCTCAACGTGTCGAAAGACATAAAAACGATCAATAGACATCAGAAATTCATTTTATGGACGATTGACGTATAGAACTGCACGACGCCGATAAAACATATTATGACTGTTTTCAATGTACGACAACGCGCAGCGGGGATGTTGGCAGGGGAGCAGTTTTCAATGAAATTCCCATTTATATCTCTAAGAATTCTTTATTGGTGTGTAAAAGCTTGTTCTAGTAATGTAAAAATGGAGTAAATTGCTGGAAACAAGCTTATTTATGTCCGAATGGTAGTTCCATGTGCGTGGAATATTTTGTCTCTGTCACATGCCTGCAGGGTGGGGGTGGGGGTCTCGCCGCATGGACTACACATCAATTTCTTTTGACTTGACTTGCTATACAGTAGAGGATAATATGAGATTGTGGTAATGTGTAGGGGGCTTGCTGAGGCGGAACTTTGAACTTCAAATTTGTTTAGGCCTACACAGTAGCGTAGCTATGTGGGTGCACGCAAGATGTGGGTGCACGCGCCAGCGGGAAATACTACAGTTGAGCTAACGAATTCTACGTTGGTTCGATCCCCCCACCGACGAACATAAACACTCAGGCCCGAACTTATAAAAGGTGTTTTTCGCCTGTCTAACTTGGACTTGTTTAAGCCTAAACATTTGTAAGACAACTGTTAGACAAGTCTACCAAAACACCGGTGTTTATCGGAATTTCGAACAATGCAAGGACGTCAGTCTAGCTAGTCAAGTCCAACAGGTGATTAAGCATGTGTCGCCGACCGCAATGCCTTTGTTGAGACGATTATATAATCATTTGCGCGGCATTCGTCATATAGGCCTATTCGCTGTTGTGACTGGATGGATCGTACACCCTTAGTCAAAAGTAAATGCCCACCTAATTTTCCGGCATATTTCCTTGAATATTTTTCATAGCCACGTTTTCTTTTCATACAGATAATCTAGGGCGAATAGGACACCTTTTAAGACCATAAAACTTGAAATTATGAATGAATCACAAGCTTAGACAACTGCAAAACAAGCCCCCTGGCATGTTTTGCGATTCCTTTGTTATTTAGACACCGTTGTCTATCTTTGGACGGCAGGTTTAGACACGTCTAAGCTAGACATCCTTCTGTAATCGCAGTTTAAGCCAGACGACTGATTTAGACTTGTCTTGGCGAGTTAGACTTGTCTAAGAGATAGACATCCTTTATAAGTTCGGGCCTCACTGTTTCTCATCAATATAAACCAATATTATACAGCGATACCATCCCCTTCGACGCTGACGGGAAAGTGTGGCGGAAACAGCCAATGGACTCAACATAGAAGTGATTCGAACGACGCCGACGTTACCGCCGACACCGACGCCGTATGCTGGTGGAAACGGGCCCTAAATTTGACCGCGTGTCTGTCGCAGATGTTCGGCGTGTGAAGTACATGTATGAATCAAGCCAGACGGAAACACTAGCAAATGTCGCACCTGACACCCCACTCGACGAAGGGAGACTTCGAATCCAGTTTCTTTTATACCATTTTTTGTCATGTTTGGTGCCCACCCTACATGTAGTTTCAGTTATTAATAATTACATACATGTACATGTATACATTGTTTTAGTGATTACCCTCTTTTGAAGGCCGCCGTACACGATACATTTTGTTCCTACGAAAGACATGTATTTCGTACGATTTCTCGTCCAATTTTTTGGAAGGAAATATTTCGCACCCCGCCGTAGATGATCCCACTTATTTTCTAGGAAACATTACGTTGCAGCGTAAATGTTATTGTGTGTGACGAAATTTTTTTGTAGGATTGAACTATTACATGTCGACAAAGATTTGGCACAAAGCGTCAGTTGTACAATAATCTACAAGGAAAATAGGACAGAGCCTATTTGTGGATTTTTCCTGTACGACAAAAATGGGACAATAGAGAGAAATCAAACGATAAACGCAAACGTTAACGAAAACGTTATTTTTGTACCGAAAATGCAATATAAAAACAGGTTAATGCGTACATAGTACAGAGTTTAAGAGATCACACGCTAACGATAACGTTTACGTTAACGCTATTTCTTGCATGTATTTCATGTACAAAAAATATCGTTAACGTAAATGTTATCGTTAGCGTGCGATCTCTTAAACTCCCTAGTATGAAAAATAACGTTGTCGTAAAGTTTACGTTTATCGTTTGATTTCTAAACCTCCCTTTTGTTTCCCGTCATAGACGGTAAAATAAATTCCTACAAAATATTTCGTACGAAAAAAAATGTATCGTGTGGGACGGCCTTTAAGGTCTACGCTTGGACCTACCTCGCAAAACTTGTTGTATGGATCGTGGTTTCCGCTCGTTTTTTACCATGTAACTCAGCATGATGCGATTGTTTGTTAAATGTTGAGAAAGAATTCGATTGAGGTTAATCCAAGTCTGTCGAACCAATTTGTTGATTACCCATACTGTATAGTACGCATTATCCGGTTGGCTGGCGAGCGCCGATACGATAGTAATTCATTGAATATCCACGATGTTGTGCTGTTTCACAGCATAAGTATTACAGCCTGACAGTGCTTTTTGAACGCTTTCCAGAGGAATGAAATAAGCAGTAACGATCATTTTTGAAGTTAAGTTTGGATGTCACATCGGATATCTTCAGTAATTCCGATGTTTTATAAATCCTGTGTATATCCAAATATCGAATATATATCCAACATATACATAGAGCACTAAAAACAAAACACACAAAATGATAGTAAACATCAAGTCGTCTCCAAATTTCGCAGATTTTCGATCCCAACCGGGGTCTTCCTCAGGCACTTTCTAGTGGAGATTTTCTTATACTAGAAAGTGTCTGAGGAAGACCCCGGTTGGGGTCGAAAATTTGCGAAATTCGGAGACTACTTTATGTTCACTATCAAAAATTGAATATGATTCAAATTGGCAATGCCTGTTTTGATTTCCAAAATATCGAAATGCCACGTTGTCAATTTCCGTTCCAACTAAATTTGAGGAAGCATTTTGCGTTGGTTGCTCCTTGCTGATCGTCCAGCTCGGTCCCAGAATCCACTGCGTACTGTGTTTTTGTCTGTAGAATAGCGGATAAGGGAGAAAGAAATAAAAGTGGAAAATAAGAAGTGGGAAATTTTGCATTTCGTGCGAATTTTTCAATTTCTCAAATGTTGGGGTGAAATTTTTTCCCATTTTGAGAAATATCGCCCGAAAAATCAGACAAAATATCATGTCATTTTAAGAAAATTTTTCAAAATGGGACAAATTCTATCCCAATTTGAGAAATTGAAAAATTGGCACAAAAGTGCAAAATTCCCACTTCTTATTTTCCACTTTTATTTCTTACTCCCTTGTATCCATTTTCTTAATACAGCCTCTTGAATGTGGAGAAATCTTAAAGAAGCACTGATTAGAATCACCTCAACATGATCGATAACTCCCGAAAAATGCGGTGACGTCTGAAGACCCGAAAAATTGTATGACGTCAGCAGAACCGAAAATGGTACAGTGACATCAGCAGACCAGGAGCTGTCAGTCAGTTGACCATTGACCAATAGGAGTCACTACGGCCGAATTGAATGCCTAGCGGACCCACTCACGGTTGATTTAGCACCAATCAGGAGAATATCCTTTTGTATTGGTCCGCTAGAACTTCGCTTCCTCTTTTGGAAAAAGCGTGGCTGATGGCTTTTATGTTGACGAGAAAAATGCAGCCAGATGTCCACTACTTGGAATGATTCACTCAATTCCTGTCCTATTATATGGAGATAAACAACGTTACATGTACTTTTGAGGCACGTAAGATATTTTCCTTATCAATACAATGCTCGTGCTGTCGTTAAGTGCTCTCTCGAAGTGTCGTGACACTGACTCTGATAAGAGTATTACGTCAGAGAAAAAATATCCGCAGACCATCTACCGTGTTTCGTGCATATTACATGTACATTGTACATTTACGTGCACATTTCTGTTAGGTTGAGCAACCACCTTTTGGGGCTTGTACTCTTTTCTTTCCTTAATTGCTGTCACGTCCTGTTTGGATGGGATACTTCATATCTACATTTGGGTTTCAGCTCAGTCTGTTCTAGAGTTTCGGATTGTAAAGTTCCAGCCTGAAGAAGACCCCGCTTGGGGTCGAAAATTCGCAAACACTCTGGAAATTGCCATTTTAGTTATCATATACGTGCACAGGTCAAGGCAGAAAAATATCTTCTGAAGGCACGGTGTTTTATGATTAGTTGTTCGACGATTTCAGGATCACATCACCAAACGTTTCAAGCACAAGACATTAGCTTCTTCCAGTAACCGCCTTGCAGTTTGTCGATATCCTGACAATTGCCTGACACACACACAGACAAACCTCCCGTAGCTTTTCTGTCGCTGTATGTAGACATTGATCTTACAACAGAGTAGAAATAATGTTTGCCATGAAATCATCAGGTGGGATATCCTTATTGTGATTGATAGCCAATAGACTAATAGCCTGGAAATGCAACCAATCAGCAACCCCGTTACAAATCACACATTGTCAAATCGAGGATCGACGAAAAACGGCAAATGCATCTAATTTCTCCGATGAATGAAAGACGCAAAGGCCCTGTCGATTTGTCACACTCCGATCATGACTTTAAAAGAATGGTATTTATTCCATTTGCATAACAGGCCCTCCTGGTCTTAACGTTTCGCTCGTCAGCGATCGACAAAGTTATCTTTCGTTGTTACACAATATTTCTCGAAAACAAATTAGTCTGTTAGGCATACACACCTTGGATCATATACAAATCCTAATCCTGTACTGCAAGGTTCCGAAGTGGGAATGAATCCGAAAGTGGATGAGCCACGGAGAACTCAGCGCCGGCTCGGCTTCCGTCTAGCGAGAAACACGGTCGTGTTATGCCGTTTCCACGGTAGAGTTATCACCGTCTACGCCAGATCCATTAAAGCCACCACCCGTGAACGATTTATCAGAGCTGAAAGATTCCGATTTGAGGTTTTTACCTGCGTATGACGTGTTAGGCCTAAAGGCACAGAGAAATAGGCCGTCAAGTCATGCAGGTTGTTGCCTTGCCATCCGGTCACTGACGGTTTTGTCGTCTTTTCGTTGGTTGCTTTTGGACATCAACACCAGAACTAATCATGTCATCAATTAATCTAATTGGAAAATTGCCCGATCGGTACCTTCAGGTTGTAAATCTTTTTCCAGTGAGCAATCAAGTATTTTAATAAGTTCCTGGTCTCGACAATCACCAACAATAGGGAGGTTTCGCAAATCTGACGAAAAACGAAGTACGAAATACGAAATTGTACTTCATTTCCATGACGTAAAGTATTTCAGGAGATGGTTGGTGCCACAAATATCGCCTGCAGCAAGAGCATCTTTTAGCGTATGACGTTAGACCGATAGAGTTACGGTGTATTTTAAACTTTGAAATTTATTTTTCGTTGAAAATTCAAGATGCACCATGATTCTTTCGGTCTTACATGATATGCTAAAAGACGCACTGGCAGCAGGGACATTTGTGGTACCAACCATCTCCAGAAATACATTAGGTCCTGGAGATGAAGTTGAATTTCGTATTTCGTACTTCGTTTTTCGTCAGATTTGCGAAACCTCACTATTATTCAAGTACGTAATGGTTTCCTATTCCAAATAAATTTCATCACCTCCAGAGATTTCTAGGAATACCACGGTTTCCTGTACTTCCAGTTCTGAAGAAAACACTCTCCGAGCCCTGTAACGCCAGTGGGCAGTTATTAGAGAGTTTTAGAAATCAAACCGTAAACGTAAACTTTACGACAACGTTATTTTTAATTTCATACTACATATTAACCAGATTTTGTATTGATTTTCGGTACAAAAATAATGTTGTCGTTAAGGTTTACGTTTATCGTTTGATTTCTAAACCTCCCTATTTACGTCCTCCACGTGTTGAACGTCCCGCAAAACCCTGTGAAAACCGCACCGCTCGCAGCAAACCGCGACGGAATCCACTATAGTAGAAACGGGGCATAAAATGTCGGGTCCACACTAGAATCGGATCCCCCAAACTTCCAAATCGGGTATCAATCATTAGACGAGTGCTGCTATACCAAGTCATTGGGCGTACATGTAAGTAAGAGTTTTATTCAGCTTGGAGAAAGTAATGAATTAAGGCCACCGTGGGAAAATATCACACTTTATAGCCGTTAGATTTTGTTTAGGATATACGTGCACAGTAAGGAGCTATCCTCGGGCTTTTATATCAAAATTCATCCCAGCTGGAA
The DNA here is from genome assembly GCA_002633025.1 of Notospermus geniculatus. Lineage (NCBI taxonomy): Eukaryota > Metazoa > Nemertea > Pilidiophora > Heteronemertea > Lineidae > Notospermus > Notospermus geniculatus. Next base: position 31,884 of record NMRB01003247.1, on the reverse strand, counting down.
TTCCAAACGACAGAGAACACTTAGCCATGATGTTTACCAATACCTCCACACAAGAGGCCGATCATCAAGAACTGCTTTCTTATGTTCATAGTAATTTCATTGCATTCTCGACAGCTTTGTATGGTGTATTGTGATACCAACAAGATCAATTAGACCGTTAGGCTATGAGGATGAATGGTTGGACTAGGCCTAGAAAAGTGAAAAATGAAAGTAGTTCGTTCACCCATGTTGGTAGACTCCCTCGGGTCATACTAAAAGACATAACTCCACTGATGATAGGCCTGAAGGCGCTGCTCCACGTGACAGTTTTCTGTCAAAAGTTTGCTGTGAGATAGCCAGTTATTGCTGTCATACAGTCACTAGCTGAACAACCTCCACGGGATAGTCTTTGGACAGTTACTATCTGACAGCAAACTTTCGACAGAAAACTGTCACGTGGAGCAGCGCCTTAAAGCTAGGAATCCACCATTGATTTTCAAGCTGACTTGCTTTTGTTGAATTCCGACTGGTTAAAGCGAATCGATAGCGGATTTTGTTTACATTTGGCTGGTGTTTGTAAACACAAAATTCAGCCAATCAAAATGCACGAAAATTTCTTTGTTGACATTCTGGAGAAGTTTGTTTACATTTTTTCCTGAAAATTCGTCCCCTTTCTATTTCTAAATCAATTTTTGTCGCTTTCGATTCGCTTTAATCTTATGATTCAAAAGGACTGAATTAATGAGAACCCCACGAACGATGAGAGCGCAGAGTCATCTGTGTACATTTGAATAGGCTAACGTACACTACATTTGCACATGGAACACTAATTGTGCTGAAAATAGCTCCGATCCTCAGAAATGGAATTCAAGGCATCAAGTTTACAGGTTCATGTACCCCTTCACCACAAAAGAAGTTGAAGCTCGTGCCTATAACGTAAAACCAAAATTCAGGCAGTGAGAGACATCTGGTGGCAACACATGAAGTGTATCCCTCAGTTACTTCATCGTTCGCAGTTAAACCTTTATGTTTGATTCCTTTATGACTGGACTAAGATATCGGCCTATTTTTGTCATATCATTTTCTGAAAACCGCTATATTATGACCGTGACCTACAATTTACGACAAAAGGCCTAGTATTCATGCAAACAACTATTTAAAATCATGGTGATTATTTCCTAAATCTAATGTAAACAGCTTTCAGGACATTTTCGATGCCCTAAAGGAACAAAACCTTAGATTCAAGTATCGAACATCGAAAGTAAGTATCGTAATTTGCAGATAGACGAGCAATAAAGACGAATTATGTACAAATCCCTTTCAAAATCGGCTCGCTGTGCTTGATCTAAAAGTTATCAACCCAACTATTAGATTTACTTAGTCTTTTGTGTATGGGCCACTTATGATTAACCGTTTCAGTGCTGAGGATGTTTTTTCCGATTTTTAAAATACAAAAAGACTGAACATTGCCTAAGCCCCAACGAAAAGGAAAAACATGGGACTCACGGAACTCAGTACATTTGTACGTACCGTTTGAAACTTTAAAGCCATATTTGTTCCAGCTTCGGCAGTTTTTTTCGTATATTGACCCGACTATATTTACACGAGCCGATTTTGCCGTACAACAGAGTCGTATCAGATTTGTCGTACAGATTTGTCGGGATCGGCTAATCTGTTTACACGGGACGATTTATTCCCCGGATTTATTCATGCGTCCCTTAGGACCTCGTGTGTCATTAGGTAGCCTTCATACACGTGATCTAATCTCGCTCCCTGATTGGCCCAGTCCATACGACAAGCAGCCGATGTCGGGTGAAAATAGAACACCCGACTTCTGCACGCGATGTCGCACCGACAAAAAAATCGTCTCGGAAGTCTAGTTTACACGGTGCGTTTTTGTCGTACGTCTCTGTCGGCCGACACAATCGTACGACAAAATCGGCTTGTGTAAATACAGCTTAAAGTTAAAGTTTGGGTTTATAGTCTGATATCAACAACGGTAGAGGTGTCATCCGACTTCACACTGTAACCCCAGTCTATCCTGAAACCTTTCAGTAGAACTCAGATGATCTGCTCATTCAGCGCTACAATCCCAGCATTCCGACCAGTACCCATTTATACACCTGGGTGGAGAGAGGCCAGTGAGGCAAAGAGACTTGCCCAAAGTCTCACGCCCAGTGGGATTCAAAGCCGGGACCCTCTGAAAAAAACTTTTCTGACCAAAAAGATGGCACTCAACGGTTCTGACCGATACCATATTTTTGGGATAGATTGAGTGGTTCGCCACCACACGGGTAGGATTCAGTTACTGTCGTCGGTGGCGCCCCTCGGCGCCAATAATCACGATGACCATCCAACATTACAAGCAGCAAAGAGGGAGCCACCTGGCGGTATCAATACCACCTACAAGAAACCATTACAAAATGTACGTAGTACATCGGGTCCATTCGCCAACAACGTAGTTTGACCCTGGGGTTAGAGAGTGGCGAGCACGGCGATGGTGGCGCCGGCTGTGGAGAAAAAGTGGCAATACAGGCGTGATGGAATCTAATGCCCCCGTCTTTCTGATGTCCCCTGCATTGTTTCTCACAGGATTAAGGGTCTTGGTCTCTAGAGTCCAATTCAATGGTGCCGCTTAATCCGTAAATGTAGCTGGGGGGATATCACATATCGAGGGACACTAGATTCTACTACGCCTGGCTCCTTTAAAGCGCCACTATATGCGTTAGGTGACTCTTTATCCCTCCACACCTTGATAAGACTGGTGTCCTGTCCAATCTGTAATAGCCAGTGGTAACACCGAGGTTGGACTGATACTTTGTCGAAACCGAAAATGGCTGCCATACTTCTCAGCACTTTTATAGCGTGGAGTAACCCTTCATGAGGAAAGGTAGCATGCTTCAACTCATTTTAATATAGGCCTATGAGGCAACAATCTCATGGCCTAATGATAACTTAGATCATTCAGATAGATTTGAACAGTCTGTCGAGCATGCATTGACACAAGATCATGATCAACCTCACCACCATGAATTAGCTCTGTGTGTAAATGGTGTACATCGACCGTGTGTATGAACGAGGTCACCATAAAATGAGATGCACTACGACGGCGTCACGAAATTCAGTTTTGGATGCATGAGAAACTATACCTACCATTCATCTGCTTCCGGATTCCTTTCTTTAGCTCAGCCCTAACATCCTCCGCCGTCTCCACCTTAGCATACTCCCCAAACGACGTACTCAACGCCTGCAGACTCATCTCAAGATGTGCCTCCTCTCGTTTGAGTTTTAAAGCCGCCCTATCCTTTTTCACTTCCAGTGCCGCTAGGTGGCGTTTCAGGATATAGTCAGGGATTGTCTTAGCCTCTTTGAAGGTCATGAGTCTGTTGGCGCCGAAGCGGATGGCGCGTTTCTTCTGGCCAGTGTCGGTTTCGAACACCTTCGTTGCCATCTTGAAACAAATTCTTTGCCGTTTGGTTTGATTATTGATTGTTTTTCAATTATTAACAACAGCGTCTGTAGTATTTGCCCCTGAATTAATTTGCTGCGGTCCTTTCCCCACTGCTATCACCGCAACTGAGCGTAAGTTCCGTTCGTTTTACATCAAGAAAACTGTTGCCATTTTCTTATGTGGGATCAACGACTTAACGTTACGGATGAATGCAGACCGACTGGTAAAAATTGTCGTTCCTGAAAAACTTCAAAGACACCTGAAAAGAGAAATAAAATGACAGATAGTCAGCAAAAACGCTGCCAAAATCGCCTACGCCATCTACAGGAAGAAACAGAAATTAAAATTTTTGGGCTCTGTACAATTCCACGTGATATAAGGGACTGTAGCAAAAGTATTTTGATGCCAAAAAAGACGAAATTTTTCGTTTGGGGGGGAGGGGGTCCAAGGGTCATTTCGTCTTGTTCATAAAAAGTGGCTTCACCCATAAAATGTTCTGCAATGGATGAAAACGATCTTCCGACATTCAAATTGTCGCGACACTTTCACATGCTATCAA
>NMRB01003246.1:25451-44667 GCA_002633025.1 Notospermus geniculatus | reverse complement strand
AAGCGGAGTGCGCGGCATTTGTAGTGTGCCGCGGAAAATCATGTTTGAAAAAATTATGGCCTGCCGAAAATAGGGGGGGCGCGCGCCCGGTGCGCCCCCCCCCCTAAATCCGCGCCTGTTCTAGAAGCTTCCTTAAGTGTAAGGTCGTCCTTAATCTTTTGTATTCTACCCTGCAAACAATAGCTAAAGGTCGACCTTACACTTGAGGAAGCTTCTAGAATACGGCCCAATATCTCTCTGTGAACCCCCTACCCCCCCTCAAAAGACGAAAAAGTGAAGAAGTCTGGCTTCAACATTGGGCACGCCAAAATATGCATCTATGTTGCTAGAAACTTCCCTTCCTACAAGGTTTAAAGCATTACTTTGTATGTTTCTGTGGATGTAAGGAGAAAAAATGAAGCAAAATTCAATTAACTAAAATGAAGCAAAATTCAATATTAATTCAAAATTCAATCAGATCTCAGAACTCACAATACATGAGGCAGTCAGTGATAGAATTATGGAGGCCTGTAAGGGTCATTTCAAGATGTGTATATTCAATGTATGGTGCCTTGGAATGGTGAAGCCAGAATGGTATCAAGAAACGAAATTTTGGCCATAAAATGAAAACCCCTTCCCCCTTTTTAATCAATGTGTTCATCTTCGTCATTCGTTTTTTTTTTTCTTTTTAATTTTCTGTAAGGCGCAGTGATATATATATGAACTGCGCCATATAAATACCGTTTTATTATTATTATTATTATTCCCCAGATGAAAACATTTCATCTTTTAGGCTTCAACTTTATTTTGAGAAGGTCCCTTAGCAAACGGTTTATCTTACACCAGCCCTCAGCCTACAAAAGGTGAGGTGAGTTATCAAGGGCTTTATCTTACACCAGTCCTCAATTAGCCAACAAAAGGTGATGGGAGTTATCAAGGGCTTATCTCACGCTCAACGAGTTACGAGATAACACATCCTCGTTGTACCACACCATAAACGGTATTGATACTCAACGATTCGATTGCCAAAAGCGGACTTGCTGGTACCCAAAAAACACCAAATACATACACATGGAGGCCAACTCATATGAGAAGGGGATGGCTTTTTAGGGGCGCCAAATAGGCTCTACAATAGGATCTTTGAGAATGTCGATGAAAGTTCTTCAAAATATTCTTTATATCTTACTGATCATGAATCGCTGCAATATATTTTTCATGGTTTAGTGCCATGAGGAATCGTATCAACTGGAATTCAAAAGACATCACGTGATTGAACTTCAAAAAAGGAATTTCTCAGCAATGTCGAAGAATTAAAGGTCAGACATTCTTCGAAAGCGTCATCTTCACGACACACGACACGTGACACAAGAATGTAGCACTCTATTTGTGGTAGCCACTAAACCATCAAAACAAATATCTTTTCTTGAGTATCATTGTTATGAGGCAATGGCGTGTTTATAAGGCCTACTCAAGAAGACAAACCATCAAGCAGTTTTTTCCTTAATGGTATTATCATTATTGTGAATGACGTCGTTATGCCTTATCGGTATTCATTCCATGACTAGGCCTGTATTATGTATGTGCTAAATAAATATCTTTAGGACAAGCAGTATCAGTCATTTCAACGATACTCTTCAATGAGAGAAGTTCCGAATTTCCCAATTTCTGAATGAACAAAATTTGGAGTTATCCGGTGTTGCTGATTTTTTAATGATAAATCGTTTCAAATGCTGGTTCGAATCCCTGAAACACAGCCAGGATAAAACGTCTCTCTTTCGCGACGCTGGTGAGTAGTTCGATGTTTTTCAGTCGTTTATGACGATTCACCCGCCATTTATTCAGATCACATGATGAGGTTGACACTCCAGAATTGGAATTGGCGGGAAGTCGAGAAGTAGATTGTTTTCCTATGTCAGGCTAGGCCTTCCGCCATCCATTTCCCATTTTTGAGACGGTCGTCTGCTGGAGATATCACCCTGAGAATATCAGTGGTTCTTAGTGCTCGCACTAAAGTGCACTAAGAATCCCTTATTTCTCACGATGGGAGATATCGGCCCTGAGATTTTATGAGCTGTACTGTCTTCGTTGTTTGGTCGTTCCCGGCCGTTGGTCTGATGGAAAATTCTAGATTGGCAGACGACTTCAAGATGACGTCACAAACGGCGGGAACAGCCCGTTCGAGAGATGGACTGAGTTGCGTCTGAATCTTGATCGGTGAACGTTCGGATAACATCATGGACTTCCGACTTTTCTTTCTCGTCCGTGTCAACTGTCAGGCCCGTATTTAATTTTTTTTCAATTTATTTATAATATTTATTTATTATGAGGGCTATCACAGTGGAATAGAAAAGTTGAACTTGTTCAACTACAAAGCGTACCTCATGATAAAGGCCTATTGAATTGAATTCCAGCCGCACAGACTGGTTTAAACCACCTAGGCTATATCGTCTGATGACTCACGTCTTCTATTGTGCGGTACAGGCCTAAAGTTGGGCCTATGTGATATCTGTCACGGGCGCGCGAAGCTGGTGAGGAGAGCCGCCCGAGAGCTCCGGGCTCTGATTGGGTTGCTTTCCGTTTACTTTCTTGCAAAGGCAATGATGCAATTAAAGAGATTTCCGCTGCGGTCGGTCACAAGTGACACCTGTTCTGATAATGGTTTCAAGTAGGCTACCGCGCGCGTGACACGAGTGAATGTGAGAATCCCGCGGGCAATCCCCGTGTCTGGGCTCGCAGTTTTGATTGAGACGACTCGGTCTTCATGAGTCACTCATCTATTGCGCAGTTTGTAGGCCGAGGCCTGCGGATAATACCGCCTGGCTAGCACCGCTAGGTGCGGCCACTGATTATTTTCTGTGGCAGAAGGGGTACATCACCAAGACAACACTTTAATTCATTTTTCATCAATATCAATATACATGTACAGTAGATATCGTGATTGTTCTCGAAACGTCCCACCTGTGGTCATTGCTGTTCGTACGTGGTGCATTACTTCGCGTTACTAAGGCCATCTATCATCTCCGAAACCTCCAGGCCCAGTGGTGCCATCTTGCCCTGGCGATCATTACCATTACGCGTCCTCGTTCACACTGGCGGCGCGGTGCGATGTGGTGCGAGAAGCGTTGAAAAAATCGCCAAGCGGTGTCAATTTTGACATAACGCGGCCCGGCGCGACGCGGATTCCGTGCGGTGGTCATTGCAGAAATGATATCATTCGCAAATCCTCACGCGGCAGGCGATTCGGCGCGGAAAAAAGACTGCAGGAGTGATCGGGGGCGGTAGAAATCGCTCGTCGCGTCCAACCGCCGCGTCGCACCACAAGTGTGAATAGCTAGGCTTATCAATATCGGAGCGATCAGGCGCGAAAAATTTCGCATCGCATCGCGTCGCACCGCGCCCAGTGTGAACAAGGCTTTAGCGGATTTGAAGGGCGAAAGTAACCGCACAAGGCTTGATATGTTAAGATGAGTGGTGCTAAAATGCGCATAAACCAACTGAATCAAAGGTTACAGATGAGTCAACGATGGCAAGTGACATTACGCACTTATATCACCCCTGGCCCGGAAGCGGCCCGGAAAGGCCTTGGGGAATCACCATGACTGACCACCTCTTTGCTAATATCTTAGTCATACTCTCGAGCTTAGACATGAAAGATGTGCAATTACATATATCCTGTTTTGCGCAACACATTGGTCAAACTGCTCCCGAACCATCAGGGTCGACGCGAATGCTCCATCTACGCACTGGTCGTCATGGTCTGATCAAGAGTTTCTTAGGGTGGGTCAACGGCGGCCACATCGTCTCTCGTCATTGATTTCTGGTACAAGTTGCGTTTGTCAAACTCTCTATCAAGATACGCATATGCTTTTTCTCTTCAGGTTAAACTGTTTAAGCCGAGGAACAAAGAGTAGTGAAATAGTCATGGTGCTTCTGATGACGTTTCTTTCGTTATGCCTACTGGCCGCCATCACGGTTGAAGCGCCTCCTATGCCGAGTAGGACAAGGCGTGATACTTGCCCGAAGGGAACAGAAAGTTATTTTAACCAATCGCTCGATAGATATGTATGCTGTTATGACATAACATGCAATGTTGGTAAGTACGTAGGCCCTACATTTTAATATCTTGCTGTTTGTATCCTGGAATGTTTTTTGGATAAGAATTTGTGATGTATTTGTTAGAGAAATAGGTGCACTTAAACCGTTCAACTGACGGTGGCAACCACTCGTAACCTAACGGTGGCAATCATATACCGTGTCAGTAACCTAACTAATGCTGCAACCATTACCCGGGCCATTACCCAGCTCTTGTCAGTAACATACTGTACCAACCATTACCTAGTTCCTGTCAGTATCCTATTAAACTAAAGCTGCCAACCATTCCCAGTTCCTGTCAGTATAACCTAACTAACGCTGCCGACCATTACCCAGTTCCTGTCAGTAACCTAACTAACGCTGCCGACCATTACCCAGTTCCTGTCAGTAACCAAACTAACGCTGCCAACCATTACCCAGTTCCTGTCAGTAACCAATGTAACTGCCAACCAATATCCAGTTCCCTGTCAGTATTAACCAAACTAGCGCTGCCAACCATTACCCAGTTCCTGTCAGTAACCTTCCTTTCATCTCTCGTAGGGGAGCATCCTGTGCTCTGTGATGATAGAATTTCCCGTCAGCCAAGTTGCATGCCATGTTCAGATGACACATTTATCCATGTGAGGCTAACCCTGAGCGATAGAACAAGAAATAAGTGCAGGATGAAGTGAGTATCAAAACCATTTCGTAGTCCCCGCCAGTGTAGCAATTAAAAGATTATTTTATTATGGTCCCTACATTGTCAATGTAGGGGCCATCTTGATATCACTGGGTAGGTCGGAAATTTTTATTTCTTTCCATCTACCTTCGTTCTTCTTCCACACTCAATTGCCACACGATTCCAAGAAAACTACTCAATGACCTCAAAATCAAGCAGTACCATCGAGTAGTCAATATTTGTATCCAGGTCTGAAATGTTAGATAGTTTCAATAAATGACTTTATTAGTGAATTTGAAGAGGTTTTTATTCTGAACTGATAAACTTCGATATTTCACTTGGTTTGTTTGTTTTTCGTTTGGTTCAGGCACGAATGATGGATCCGTATCCGTCTCCACCACTTTGCCCTTCCTCTGGTCTCTGAAGGCAGGCCTCTGCCCCTCCCCTCCCCTCCACTCCCCTCCCCTCTGCCCTTCCCCTCTGCCCCTCCCCTCTGCCCCTCCCCTCCCCTCCCTGACTGCTGTGCCACAGAGTCATACCTTGCCCTTTCTTCATTCAATTTCCATTTTCTGATGTAGGGACCATCAAATTTGCTGTCAAGCAAATTTCACAGTTCTAGTTCATATTAGGTAATTCTGGATGGTGTCGTCTCGTGACTGGTCTATTGACCACAGAGGTCAGAGTGAATAGAAATGGCAGATTTGGGGGTGAGCTCGCAGGTTCGGGGGATTCAGAGACCGTATGCACTTCACTGACAAAAAAAGCACCTGATTCTCCATCGAGGTATTTGTCAATGAAGTTTATACGGTCCCTCAACCCCAAGAACCTGTGCTAAACATCGGTGTCTTTCATAGAAAGGTGTCCGCCTCAGTGACAGCTTAAGTGTCTACTAAAGGGGATTGCATCTTATTTTATCAACATGATCTGATCGTGCATTACAGAAAGCACTGTGACTACTACAAAGACAAGGGTTCAACAACTAGGGACTCCACTTGCTACTGCCCTCCTGACAAGATAGATTCAGGTGATGGGATGTGTCTCCCACGGCAATCCTGTCCGCCAGGGTACGGCCAAGGAGGACCAAAAGGATGTGTAAGGTGTAAAGAGGGGGAGACCTATTCGGATGTAGACAGTACCTCTGAACGATGCAAGCCGGTGACAAAGTGAGTACTCGAAATTTGAAAATCTTGAGACAAAAATGAAAACATCAATTTTGTCGAGTATCTTGATGTGTGTAAAAATCTGACCGCTGTTTCAGCTGTGAAAGGCAAAGTCGGTGCACACTGAAACCAAGTACCATTACATCCGACAACCTGTGCGGCCCTATAACCAACGGTGAGTAGGCCGACCCCACAATTCATCAATTCGACGGCCCGCCATCTTGGATTTCACACTTACAGAAATTTCGTGTGCGTGCGCATTTATCTGGTAGGCAAATTGGAATCTCGTGACCAATCACGTCACACTAACATTTTGGTTTGTCTACCAGATACGTGCGCACGCAGACACTACAAGATGGTGGGGCTGTCGAAAACGACGAGCGCGTCTGTGACCTTGTGTACACAATCCCTTTCAAGAATTTTGCAATTTGGCTCGTTGCCATTTCGTGCCCGTGCCACGCCTTACAAATGTTCTCATCAAATTTTCTGAAATTACTGAATAAGGACTAATACGTAGATTTGTCCATGAAAGCCCTGGGCACTGAGTTGGTCATATTATTCAGAAAATTTAATCAATATATATGACTGCGAAAAAGAGGCTTTATTATTTCATTTCTTATTCCGATGTTCATGTTTTCTGATCACAGATCTCAGGCGGTGTGATGAGAAACCCACCGTAAAACCTCCACCAACTTTAAAGCCGACAAAAGAGACTAGTATTTCTACTCGGACTCCGACAGGGATGCTTCCTACAAATGGTCCATCTTCATCACCAGATGCCGGAGCGATAGTAGGAGGAATCGGTGGGGGCATAGCCATTTTGGCATTGGTCATATACTTCATAGTACGCCACGTCAGAGCCAAAAGGTCAAGGAAGAAACGGAAAAGACAGGATGCGGCCGCCCGCCTGAGGGCGCAGCACATAGCAACAGCGGAAAAAATAGACAAAATTGAAAATCGAGACAATGTCTTAGCTCAAGGTAAGGTTTCGTTAACTCTACAGTGATAACAACACCACATGTATCATTCCAGAAAGTCCTTTCATTACTCTAACATCACTGAAATTTGCCAATAGGAGCAGTCAACGCGTATTGCCAACAGATGGCAGCACAGTTCTAGCGGGCAAATACAAAGAAACTTCTCTTGATTGGTGGTGCTCAATCAAGAATGAATGGGTCCACTAAATGCAAACCGCAGTGGAAACGGGGCTTCAGGTAGATTTACCATCATTTGCAGTGAATAGAAAACCACGTAACCCCCACTTTCTCATGTTGCAGTTCACAAGATGACTGAAGACTACCTCGCAGAAGAAGAACCTCAAATGTGGAAAGATCTGGGCAGGATCCTCCTTACACAAAACAAGTGGAGGCAATTTGAAATGATGATGGAGGGTAAGTGTCGGTACTGGTGTAAGCAAGAATGTACATGTATAAGTACCAAGAATGTACAACTCCGAATATGTACCAAAAAGTGAGTTTACTAATTTGCCTCTGGTGACCCTATAACTGTAAGGGATCTTAATTTGTAAAGGATTATTGTGTAGAGAAGATCATTACGAACAAAATTACACCTCCCAAAGTTATATGCACTCAGAAATAACCGAGCTACAGAGCAGTTTTGAATGGATCATATTTTTGACAAATTGATAATTGTAAGCTTTGATCTCAGGGTTGGGCACTCAGACCTATACAACGAATCCATGGTTTCACCAAAATCAAAAAAATGTTGTATGCCAGTAGTATGTCTGTAATTTTACATAAGAATATTGATGATATTCTAAATCATACAATTCAGTCAACAACCGTTATTTAATTAGAAGGCCTACAATTACCGTACGCCCTCTATTATCAGAAAAAGTAACTTAATGCCCACCCTTTTGCTTGATTACCAAGTTGTACATTCTTGGTGTAAGTGATATTGTAGCTGTAAAGATGAATGTCTAGATTAATGATGATTGATTTTGCAAATATTTTTCAATTTAATGTTGCAGAGAGGGACGATATTACACCCAGTGAAAGAATGCGGCGGTTGTTGCACGAATGGAGATTGGGCTGCCAAACCAACGGACCTGACATGCATCACCTTTTCGGTGTTATGTATTCTCCAGAGTATGAATTAAACTGCCGGTCACTGCAGGAGGATATAAAGAGAGAGTATGGAAATACTCTTGGGGTAATAGACGATACTGTCATTGAAAGTTTTTCAAATGCTAGGCCTACAAAAAACGTTGCTGTACGATGCTGTCCCTGCTTATCTGAGACTGAGGACAATGCAGGAAACAGCAGCGATCCTCTGATGACTGAGAATGAGGGACACGGCGATGAGAATGTGAGACGAGGCGATGAAGCCGCAGACGATGATCATCATCCCTCAGTCCTCGACGATGCTGTAAACGAACAAGCAGAGCCAATACGATCCACAACAGTATAAAGATGAGTTTCCTAGCAGCCATCTTGCCAATATTATGTCATCACCATGGCGATTTTCTTCCGGAGTGTGACAGATGATTGTTCTCCCATCTCCCAGTTGGGAAATTCCCATAGTGATGGGCTAATTTTGGCAAGATGGCTGCTCTGCAAAACTCATCTTTTGGCAATGCTACGTTATTCCAAATAGGGTGGTAGTGTGGTAGGCATGGATTCTTACGGCTCACACTCCCTCAGTCACTACACTCATATGCAGTGACGAAAAAAGAGCGAGTTACAATAAGAAGCCGTGATTACCTCAGGATGGGTGACTCGGTGATGGTATGCATGTGAAAAAAAACAAAAACCAAAAAAATTGTGCTGTACTGTACATATCTTAATACACGAGAAAAAAAGAAAATTGTGCTCAGGCGTATCAAAAATCTACTCGTGTAGTGTACTGGTGTATTTAATGAACATGTCGCTGAGTATAGCTTCAAATCCATAAAAAATGTAAAAGGTACATAAAACTTGTCATCCAAAAAATAGGAAAATTTTTAAAAAACAGATACACAATGTACACACAAATGTAAGTACATGTATAAAGGCGCTTTGCAATTGATGGGTGGACGAAGAAGCATCGAGTCCCTAGCTTTAGGGAAGAATAGTGAAGTCATCCTGAGTCTCGGGGCATTCCACGCGGCTCTCCGGTCGCCTCCCTTACAGAAGAGGTGCGACGTAGAAGATGCGTCTGAATGACCCTGTTTTGAGAGGATGGGAAGAAATTAGACTCATATTGGCTTGTTATATTTAGAAATATTTTTCTTCTAGATTTCCTTGTAGATATAGACTGCTTTTATAGCATGATTGATCAAGTTCGATCTTTACATTTTGTTTGATTTTATTCACCCCACCGGATGTATTGTATGCATTTTATAATAATAACAATACGTGGGGGCTTATAGTGCCATGTATATACACACTGGTGGTCTGGCATGATTTACTGACACCAGGTTTTCCTCATTATACGTATGTTACACGTATGTGGCCCCATTTTGGAATAATAGATTACAGCTGTTTGTAATGTATGATGAAGCCCTCTCTACAGACTAGAGGGCGTCAATGTGCCTTCAAGTTGTTTTTACTGAGATTATGAAAAAGATGCCTCATATCGAACTCCGCCCAAATTAGTTTCGAGGTATTCCACGTTACGTTTCATTGGAGATGATCGTCACGGTATGATGTTGTAATTGATCTGCTGTGCTTTAAGTTGTACATACGCACAATCATTTATTGATGAGTTTAAAACTAATCACTCGTGAGCAGCTAGACCTACTGAAAGGTGGTCCAGAAAAAGCGGCAATCGAACAACAACATTCCCATTGTTTACTTTGTTCGATGGCCAATTTTTCTGGGCTAGCCTGTATAATGTGTGTCCAGATCGAGGTGTGGTAGGCTTTTCGTGTATTCTGCGATACTGTGAGATTTTAGCCACACTATGGTGCTGTCAGTTGTTGTGGTGGTAACTTAAACTGGTCAGAGCGGCTTATATTACATCCCAAGTCATCTTAAACCGTCAAGTTTCATAGTCGCGACGCCATTCAGACGAGGCTTACATGTACACCTCGCCGGCGTCTAGTCCGAGGGCGCAGTGACGACCGCCTTGTCCAGGGTAAGAATGTTTTGTACACAAATGAAGGTGTACATCAATGTAAATTTGTATTAAACTTGGATTTCTATGGGATCATAATGTGCGATAGAGGGCAGCACATAGTAATCAGGTAATACAAGGGATGCTTTCTGTGGGAAATTTATCAGGACTGAATGTCCTTTCACTTCAATAGTTTTAACCACTTATAGACATGTACAGTTGAAAGTGTACCTATGTTTACAAAGTTTTTCCAGGTTAGTTTTTACTCGAAAGAAAGATAATGTATATCGATAGATATGTTGTATCTAAATATGAGAGCGCTATCTCGTAATAATAGGCCTAGGCCTTATGACGCGCACAAACTTTTTCTGGGGGACAGTCGAAAATCTGCCGAGTGGTACAGGTGTACACTATTTATCCATTACATCTATAGTAACACCTATTGAGGCAGTGGGTTAGGGTCTTCATTGAATGAAAGGCTGGATTTCCAGAAAAATAATGATATTATACATGTACATGTACTATCAATAATAACGTTGTAACATGAATTATTGTGTACTTATGATGTAAATACATGTATGACAGTTTGAATGGATAAATTCGGCTCTTTGGCAAATTCAAACCTATTTGACATGAATTGGGTACATGTGCCATGCTATGGAAAGTCGAGCACTCAGGTGCATACAGTAATGCATATCTTATAGATTTGAATTTCTGCTAGAAGGCTGGATATTATAACCTGAAGCTTTGTATTCATTTTAACCCTGGTGTCCAATTTTCATTTTTGTATTTTTGTATAATTTGTACATTTATATTCAGCTCTGAATAAGTACAATTTTGTAAAACAAAGTACATGTATGTATTAAACCCAATGAGATCCTGTTGATAGATAGGCACTTCAATTTAGTCTCGGTCACCCAGTCGTAATTGCGAAGCAAGTTTTTGTGTGGAACACGACGGCAGAAGAAAACGACTGACTGCGCGAGACTCCGCATAATCTAATTCCGCATAATCTAAGCCTGAGATCGTTGATTGGTTGATGACTCAACTGCAAATGAAAATAGCATAGCATAGCTATCCAATAGCGTTGCAGTGCTTTGTCGAGAAGCCTAGCTTGTGATATCACTGAGCGGGAGTGTGCTAACGCTGCGAGTAGGTAGTTCGGTCGAGGGAGAATATCAGGCCAACCTCTCGCATAAAAAAATGTGGAAGTCTGTTTTCATCGTTGTTGTCTAGACTTGGTCTTTTTATTTAACTTCAGATAGCCGACACTCCTTTTTTTATTGTTATCCCTCTGTGTTCTATTGTTATTTTTTATCTATTTTTTTCATGTACTACCCGTGCCAAATCCTAGTGGGGCCATATCAAAATTTCTCAGTATCATTTGCGTTCATATACATGTATGGTAAAAAAAGTTTAGGTTTTTGTCTGATCCCTTATTACGAAAACGTCGCACGTGTAAATGACATTACCACGTGGTAATCGTGGTAATGTCATTTACACGTGTCACATGTTCGTAAGGGTCCACATTTGGCGTTATCATCACACTTTACCAACAGTCTTTTCAGAAACGTTTTGGAGAACTCAAGAAGCGGCTCGTTCAACTCTCACTTAGTTCTATCAGACCAGGTGAGCGAAACAAACTGAGCCAACCGGGAATCGAACCCGCGACCTGCTTACGAATTCTCATCTTCGCGATCTCCATTTCCCACAATGAATGAAACATGCATAATTTTTTTTAATGAAATTTCTATGAGATTGGTATTCACATCATAATCATGCATGTACATGTAAAGTGCATTGAATGAAATTCACTTTACTAGATAGGCCTACATATCAACTCGTCCCAGTTTTTTTTCTTTTAGTTCATTCCCAAAGAGAAGTTGCATGATTTGAATGGATTGAAATTGTTCCTAGATACATATTAAATTATCGTTAGATTGACTTGGTGTCGGCGCATGTGTTCTTTTAATATCATAATGATACATTGTACTTGTGATGTGGTTTTTGTGAAAATTGCTTATTGTCCAGCCTGTGAGTTATCATACGAAATCACGATGTACATACAATGTAAATCAATTCATAAAAACCCGAAGTCATCTTGAACATCAAGGGTTCATATCGCTACGCTTTCGGATTATATTCTACCTGTCCAATAGAGAGTTTAAGAAATCAAACGATAAACGTTAACTTTACGACAACGTTATTTTTCATACTGCGAAATCACCAGATTATTATATACCGGCATTGCATTTTCGGTCCAAAAAATAACGTTGTCGTATAAAGTTAACGTTTATCGTTTGATTTCATAAACTCCCTAATGAGTGGAGTGTCGTCCGAAGGCGAAGTCAAGGCATGCCTTGATTTTTCAACATGCCGGTAGTGTAATAGGCCGATCTGTGATCTATTTCGCGGTCACTCGGCAAGTCTCTCTCCCTGAATGATAGAAAATCCTAGCGTTCATTCAAAGCCTTGGGACTTGCCTCAACTACATGATTGTATAATTAGGGGGTAAACAACGGGGTGTGAGGCAGATAGTATGCCTAAAATACTGAGATATATTGAAAGGGGAGCCGACTTGCTGTGGCCAGTGTGACATAGCGAGCACAATCAAGAAATATCCTGTGATCAGATGTATTCTTCACAGTAAAAAAGTGGTATTCCCCTTACACGTGAACACCGAAAACCTCTGAGCGCGAAACACCAATTTTCGGTGTGAGGAAGTGTTAGAACGGAAAAAACAGTGAAAATCGGTGTTCCGTCTGAAGTGCTATGATTTTCGGTGTTCATTGCGTAAGAGATCGCCACTTTTTACTGCGTTGGCTTGTGACTCGTTTGAATACATGTAGTTGTCCTTATGAATGACTACATAATATTGATACATGTACATACAAATATTTTGTTACTCATTTTCTGAAAAATAAATGTCCATATTTTTCTGTTGGTGTTTGGTGTAAGCAGTCTTTTTATAAAGTGGGCCTATGATTTGATTCGACCAGGGATCTTGTCTTAATCGTGCGATGATCACCCTTTTTGAATACGGCCCAAAGAGTTCCACATATAGGTGGGCACTTTTCTGCACTTGATGGTGACCAATCAAAGGCTGGGGCATAGCTACACAAAACGATTTCGATTGGCTGCAAACGTACATTCGAATACATGCCTTCATCCCTCCTAGTCTCGGCCGTGTAGCTGGGGAGTGCACCAAAGTTTGTGTCACCACGACGGAACAAAACGGCTGACTGTGCGAGACTGCTTCAATTTAAGCCAGAAATCTTTCATTGGTTGTTGACTAAACTGCAAATGGCCTTGTTACAATCGTAGTGCAGTGATTGGACGAGCGGTGACTTCAGCGGGCGAGTGCACTCGGTCGAGTAGCCACACAATAAGCAGAATATCACGCTTTAGAGGTGTGCGCGGAAAATTCTATTTTGGTTTTTAACAAAAATTTCGCACTTGAAACTGATTCGAATTCTCAGATTACTGTTAAGTCATCCAAGTCTTATCGTTTCATTTGATTCTATCGACTTCCATTTATAATTTCTCAACTATCACTTTTCCTTTCCTTTTGATAAAAAATGTCTGGAAATAAGCCAAGAAAAAACTTACTTATAGACCTCTTGGATGTGGAATTCTCACTATCTGATGATATCGACAACTTATCGCTGTGGTGTCACAACTGTGGTGTCACAACTGCGCGCCCTTGCCCTCGTGCCAGTTCGAGGAAATTTTGACACCAATTATCCGAGGTCAGCAATCCCACCAGGAATCAGAAATACGGAAAGGAGGCCACGAAGTAATGAAAATTGAACTTTTGATACCGTAACGTCTTTTGGCTCATTTCCGTCTTTGGTTCATTTCCGCGTCCCGCCCGATACAAGTAGGACATCATCTCTGCAGGTCTCCTCTACACACAACGACATTGCGCCACCACAAGATGCGTACCGGTCGATTTTCGAAGGGAGCCTTGGTTATCCTGTTCATAGCTGCAGTATCGAAATACGGGACCAGCAAACCTGAGCCAAAAACGACATTAGCGGACAGGAAGGGTAAGTTAAGGCCCATGTTGACGATCATACTTTTGTTCAAATTTTCATCCAACATTGACGACGATGTTCTAGGCCACTAAAAACACTTGTTTACACCAGAAGACTTTTGTCCAAAGTTGTTCATGAATGTTTCGGAAAATTTGGAGGGGAATTACTTGGACTCCCACAGAAGGTTGCAGCTCTCTATTGGAGCTGCAACATGTAGTTGTCAGTGTAGGGTGAGAAGGAGATTGAGAGCACCACGTGTGGGTTAAGCAATGGATCCAGAGGAGGGGGCTTTTGGGGGGCATTCATTCACTTCTGAACGAACAGAGGGCTGAAGACCAGTCATCCTACAAATCTTTTTAAGGATGGATGTCGCAACCTTTGAGAAACTCCAAATAAAGGCCGTGACCCGAAATATCATGTGACTCATTTCCCCCTCAACATCATCATATATTTATGTTGGATGAAAATTTAAACAAAAGTATGATCGTCGAAATGGGCCTTAATTTGTAAAGGAAACTAGTACTTTCTTTTCTAATTATCTTAATGACCATGACAACCAATCAGTTATCAAATTAAATATTGATTATTGATTCTCAGAATATTGATTATTGATTCTCAGAATATTGATTATTGATTGCTTTTGAAAGACTTCAAAGAGAAAGCAAGCACAAAAATCCACACACAATATGATAGTAAATATAAAGTCAATTTCCAGATATTTGCAAATTTGCAATTTTTCAGGCTGGAACTTTACAATCTGAAACTCTAGAAAAGAGTCTTTTCTAGAGTTTCAGATTGTAAAGTTCCAGCCTGAAGAAGACCCCGGGTGGGGTCGAAAATTTGCAAATATCTGGAAATTGACTTTATATTTATCTTTTGAAAGACTTCGCCGTGAAATGTAGTCGTTTACCGGTTATCAATCCTTGGTTTTTGTTCTTGTGTAATTCCAGCCCAGTTCGGTAGAAACTTATTGGCAAAAGCTGACGACAGTGGAGAGACTCGTGTTGTAGACATCCCAGGAAATGGTCCTAGAGAAGGAAAAGATGCCGAGCGATACCCACGACAGGTAGAAGACCCGGGAGATCCCTATGCTCGGCATGATGACGATGAAATAAGACCGAATCCACGGTTTCCGAGGCGACATCAGGACACGGACGATGGATCTATTCCGTCAGACGACATCCCCACTCCACCGAAAGAGCTTCCTTACCCAATAGAAGTTACCGACGAAGACGGGATCCTGGATCCAAGGCCTGGTACTGACCAGCGGCGGAAACGAGCCAAGATTAGAAGGGACAAAAAGTTACACAACACCACCACCACTACCACTACACCGACGTCCCCAAGACAAGATCGGGCAAATTTGGTGGACCGGATTCAGCCAAATATAACATGCGTGGTCTGCTATGTGTCCATTGTTGGTTGCACTCTATCCCTCGTTGTGCTTCTCCTTAATTCCGAAGGCGACATTAAAGATGACTTAAACTTCATTTTTATGCTCCTTTCTGACTTCATCGTCGCTGTGGGCAACTTTGTTGGCGCGTTGCACTACATGCATGATCATTATGACCACGAGATTCACATGAACTTAGATGCCGAATGTGAAAAACCGAGTGCGATGTGCACTGTGGAAAGTTTCGTCATTACCACTGCATGCCTCTACAGCTTCCTTTTTATCAACTGCCAGATTAGCGCAGAATATCGAGACCACTTTCTAAGTAAAGTTGTAAAAAAATTGATGATCAGGGGAAGAGCTGAATTGAGTGTCATAGTCATTCTGTTGATGCCTTGTAAGTATTCAGTGACTCACGTCATTCACATACCGTACCAAAAAATGGATTTGATTTTTTGTCGTGGTCCAGAGCGTTGCTCATACGAGGCGACAACTCTTTCAGCATCACCTAATCTCGAGTCCTACACTGTTAGAAATAACAGAGGATTTTACAGAAAATCTGTGCAGCAGAGTCCCCAGGACTGGATCTGTAAAATTACAGACTTAAATAAATGTTAACAGAGACTTATATTTTCATACTGCTCTCAGAAGGCATCATGGGATGTCCAATGGAGTCCAACCAATACAGGAAAACATGAATCATACCATATGTAAATTTACAGAAAGTGCTGGGGACTCTGCTGCAGGCAATTTCTGTAAAATTACTACAAAATTACTATAATTGTAAAATTAATAATTTCTAACAGTGATGAAACAATAGTTTTCTTATTCTTTCATTACAACAGTGTTCATCGTGGGTGCCGCCCTCTTTTCTGGAGCCTTGGGTTACGGCCGACTGCAAACTACGGCAGGTTGGTGCTGGATCAGTGACTGTGCTCTGACGTGGAGTTCAAAGGTTCTCTGGATGTTTGCGACCGGAAAGGGTTGGGAAGCACTAACCTACATCTCTTCCATTATGGCATTAGCTATGCGTAAAAAGGTGTGTATCAGCATTCTGAAATTTCGGGGAGGGGGTAAGCAATCTAAAAAACAAAAGAACGAAATAAACTCCCTTTCAAATTTGGTCTGCAGTGCAACATGCCTGATGATTTGGTCCTAGGCAGATACCGAGTACCTTCTTTCATTTTCAGAAAACCGAGGGAGGTTCAGCTATATGCTCCAGTTCCTGCTGCTGGGAGCTCCTTGTCGGGTTCATGTTGGTCAGACTTCCTGGCAACGTGATGTGGGTCTTCTCTCTGTTTTTACCGAAGGGTGTCTACATGTCAGGCGACGACTACAGGTGGTATCATCAATTTCTATCCCTTTTACAGGTAAGCCCCCCCCCCCATGGAGGGAGTGTCCGGGAGTGGTCGAGTTGGGTAAATTTCAATCATAGATTCTATAATATACATGCATAGGGCCTACATCTTCCTGTCTTCGATTTCAGGGTATTGGCGACTGTTCCCACGGCTGTGTAGCCTTCTTCGTCATCTTCAGGCGGTTTGGTTGGCGTCAGCTGAAGCAAATGTTGATAGTAAAGACGTGGAATATGCTGAAAGACAACGTGAAAGAGGAGTAGTGAACTTCCCGTGGATCGTGGAAGCGGAGGGTGTGAGAAAATCCCCCCCCCCCGCCATTGCCCGCTGCCCCGGGCGCCCAACAAATGACACCGTACGGTTCGTTTTCGTGTAGGCCTAGGGCTGTAGGCCTATAGGTGCCCTATCCTCGTCAGAAAATAAATTATAGACGGGTTTCACGTTGCGGTGGTAGGCCCTATAGGCAAACATTTGTTTGGGTATCCTCCCAGATTTTCGAATAGTCTACCCAACATTTTGTAATGTTCTGGTATATGTTCAGCACGGATGGGACTGATATATCCTGAGGGTTGAGATGTATGATGTGCACAGCACCATTTCTGATGATAGGGCCTATCGAGAATGTTGTTATCCTAGAGAATGAACTCGAAGGAGTATGACCGGCACTCCAGGTTTGCAGACGTATAGAGAGGCGTGGAGGTCTCAGTAATTAGGCAGATGCTGGATTTTGAAAACGATTTTCCGACCGGTGGACTGCTGGACTGCATGGGACAAATTTGTTGTAATATCATCAGTTCGCCCAAGATCTTTATAATTACATGCATAGGACTCATGACATCGATAGGCCTATCATTTGTACGCCTACGCCTAATTTTGAAATGATTTATCAGACACTTATAATCATACCACCACTAGCACTCCAACTTTGGCTAGGTGAGCTCAATCATTTCCATTTAGGGTTGCCCTGAAAAGTGTCCCTTCGAAATATTGCCTTCAATAAACATTTCTATTGAATCGCTTTCGTTAAATTTTTGCATGCCTACAATAATACAGCAGGATGGTGCCATCCTGCTGTATTATTGTAGGTGGCTGTGCCTACAAAATGTCGCCAATCGGAGATGGTGTCGAATTTTCGACCAAACTTTGGCGGTGACGCAACGGACTGCAGGGATAAGGACACTCCTGTGTCCTCTGTCCACTGTCCTCCAAGTGGTCCATACGTTTTAGTTTCAGAATAAGAAATTATACGGGCAAAGTTTCCCCATCGCGTGCTCCATTAAAGGCCCTGTCAGTTGACCTTCGGGGTTATCATTAGTATCACTGGCCTGTATGAATGCGTGTTATCAGACACGTTGCACCATGATATTTTACCATCTTCAAGTGTCGCATTTACCCATTCGGAACCAGTCCGAAGGCAACTGCTCGGCAATTTCCGTGACAACTCGCATTCCCCTCGGACACAATTCCAAGGCAGCCATCTTGAATGCGCAACGATTGCCTTGCGTTTGTGAAGGCATTGACATAATAGGGGGCAATATTAATATACATTACACCGGTACTAGGCACGTATGGCAAGCCGTTTGTTCATTTAATCAAATAAACCTGTTTTTTTAAAACCTGTTTTTTAAAAAATATAAAACCAGGTTTCTTTTGAATGGTTTTTGCTCCTTCAAAACAGAATCTGGAAAAAAACAAGTTTTTTAAAAAGAAACTTGGGTTTTTTAAAACCTTAGTTTTTTTTAAAAAGTGGAAGTTTATTTTTAAAAACGCAGTTTTTTAAGTTGTTTTTTTTAAACACAAGTTTATTTTTTTAAAACCTGTTTTTTTTAATTAAGTGAACAAACAGCGCCTATACGCATAGATCAACCTGGTACCTCTTTGAATACTGCTGTCGCGGTTTTATATCGGTATTGTACAGAATCTAAATGGCTGCTGGCTGCTGACGAGGCTTGCTGAGCAAAAAACCTGTTTTTTTTGCCTTTTATTGGACAAATGGCGAGTTGTATCAAAATAAACCAACTTTATTTTTAAAAAACTAAGTATTTTTTAAGAAACCAAGTTTATTTTTAAAAAGTGCTGTTTTTTAAAAAACAGTTAAACAGTTTTTTTAAACCATTTTTTCCACTCAGGTAAAAAAACTAGGATTTTTTGAATAAATGAACAAGTTTTCTTTAAAAACCAAGATTCTTTGCAATGGAATAAAATAAACCTTTTTTTAAACAGGTTTTTAAAAAAAAACAGGTTTATTTGATTAAATGAACAAACGGCTTGCCATAGGCATGCTAGGCTGTCATTGCCGAGTATGTTTTAGAGCAAAAAAGGAGAGGGTCTGGGGACTCCCCCCCCCCCGAAAATTTTTATACTGAATGTAGGCCCGACCGGTACCGCTCTAAGACGTGATTTCAGTGCTATTTTTTACCAAAATTTACACGAGTACAAGTTTGATTTTTTTCTGCTTGGCTACAGCTGAACTTTCTTACTGCTGT